>NDGN011493939.1:15722-27515 GCA_002564285.1 Tympanoctomys barrerae
AAAAAAAAAAAAAAAAACGAATTGAAATGAAGAAAGGACAGATGGGAGGGAAGGGGAAGAGGATTTAAAGAAAAAGTTGTATCATGCACATATTCCGATTCCCAAAAATAATTGTAAACTGAGCACATTTCAAAACACATAATAATAAAAATAAATACAACAAGATTTGCTTATCTGTTTTTAGTTTTAACTTTTAGGAAGCATGAAAAAAGAATACATAGAAGTAAATTTGAAAAATGAAAATGTAGCTACCATTTTAAATTTTGGTACACTTTGACAAACTTATTGCCAAGCTGGTTTCCATAGAAGTTTTCACATTTAAAGTATAACAGAAGGGAATATTTTTCTATGTCTCCATTGATAAATGTAAGCTTATAGAATATAGCATTTTTTAAACATATGAGAAATATTTATTTTATTTTATAATATTTTTGATCAACTTTATCCTATGCCTATTATCCCCATTATTAATAGATGCAGTACATAACGATTATGTTCCTTGAGTATAATTAATTTTACAGACACTAGGCCAATTGAACACAGATGTTCTGACATTGATCTAATTACTTTTTTCCACATGGTTTAGTAGATTTTATTATAATTGTTAATCTTTCTAATACTCCATACCTTAAACCACAACAGTCATTTGATGTCAGTCAGCAATGACACTCGTAGGCTTATGATTATCAAAGGTAAAATATTAAATATCCTTCCACGACTTTCTGACTTCTTTCTTCACTCTTGGGAGCTACATTGCTCCTCATCATTCCACTTCCTTTTTGTACTGAAACTGTGATTCCACCTGTTATTTCATTCTCATTTTTGAGAGTTAAGTGGATTTTAGGTTCAACTCTCTTGGGTACAACATCTCTATCAAGCCAGTTTCAAACTGAGTTTTACCTTTTAACGTTTTATTTACAGTAGTTTTAAAGGTAATATATTCTACTAGCACTCACATGATCTGAAATGCCTGCTGCTGCCTATTTCAACAATTTGTGCACATTTTGTTCACACTTTATTTCCTGGAGGATTGTGCAGTTATTCCTCCAGTGTTTCTAATGATATGTTTCTGTAAAATCGAAGGCTAGTCTGATATTTCTGTCCTGGCAGTTATATGGTCTTTTTGTCTGAATTTCCAAAAATTATAGAATTATCTTTAAGATCCATAAACTGGTTGCAGTTAAATCCAGTTTAACCCTACCTTACCGGGTTTTCATGAGTCATGATGTGTTTTCATTCTCTTTAAATTGTTGGAATGGATTCTTGGCCAGCATTTTTGTTGGTAAAGAGAATAAAAAATATTTAAAAAAATTACAAGTGATACAGAATTTCACTAAGCAACAAAACAAAAATGGAATTCCACAATGGTTGTTATAGTGCATAATGTTGTCTTCAAATTTGTTGTTTAGATTGCCAGATATAAGCAAGCAAAATATGATTTCCCATTTTGATAGGCCATTTTATTATTCAGGGATACTTAATACATATCAACTTTTTTTTCAGCTATCATTTCTGCATTTTCTGTAACCCTACCTAATTCATCATTAGTGTATATGAACAATTTCTCCAGTCTTCCCTGATACTCATATTTTTTATGTTTCAAATAGTCTGTGAATGTTCTTTCCTTGTTATTTATGTGTCTGGGGGAGTTTTCAATAATACAGCCTTTAACTGATGGTTTTGTTTTTCTGTTTTATTTCTTTCCTGACACTTTCCAATATTTTAAATTTCTCCAAAAATACCTTGTTTGTAAAAATGTAGGATTGCTTTGTTACATTAGTTAAACCCATAGCAATGTGTTTGTTCTCGGTATTCATCCATTCTTTGGAAACTTTATTATGATGTGTGATCTCTCTCTCTCTCTCTCTTTTTACTTTTCTGCTACATTCCTCCTCTTCTCTCCCTCCCTATAGAGAGATGATAGACATAGATTGTAGACTGATCGATAGACAGACAGAGACAGATAGAGAGATTAAACTTGTTCCTTTTAAAAAAATATTGTTCATTTTTAATTAGTAAGACCTGTTTGATCTGTTACATTATAAAATTTGGTCTTGCCTCAGCGACTGCTCCTAGGAAAAATGACTTCTGATACCTAATTCAAAATACTGTCCTGCCTGAAATTATCTAATCCTAGAGTGCCAGAGGGGGATAACATTTAACTATGTATACTAATCTTGTGTTACAAAAAAGATAGGACTCTGCTATGATATAAACATAGCCAAAAGTTTGTATTAGAAATTTAACCCCATATTCCAAACTCATATGTTGGTCCTACCTGCAGGTGCGACCTATGAGATATAGTTAAGATTAGCTGATGTTAGAGACGTTGGGATGTAGGCAGCGCTGGTGGTCTTCTAAGACGAGAGACCATAGCTGATGTGCCATGTGAGGCCTCCACCCTGTCAATACAGCATGACACACAGATATCAGTGCTTTAATGCTGCATTTCGCAGGCCACAAAACTGAAAGCAAATCACTGTTCTTGTTAAATTTCTAGATGGACAGTGTTCTCTTATAGCAAGAGCAACAAAAACCCAGACCTCTTTGTTTACTCCTGGACTTTGGAGTTTGGCTGTGACAGCTTTCTCATCTTTTGCTGCTGTAGTGATTATCTGTTGGGTTTTGTTTTTCCTTCCTACCTAATTTATTTTCTGAGTAGTTTTATTGTTTGAGAAGTTTCAAATAGAAAAAGACAGAGGTATTTGCAATCTAGCATTGTATATATTTTATTATAGTCAGCGTTCAAAATGTTTATTGACCTTCTCTAAATCTAGCACTGCTTTAACTGCTGGTCATAGAGCAGCATGGAAAAACAAAAACAGTAAAAGCAACAATAACAATTACAGACCCATATCCCTGCCCAAAGAAACTGCAAATTAATAACAAACATAAAGAAAATAATTCTTTGCACAACACTCACCTCTCCTCAAATGTTTTGACATTGTGCTCACAAAATACAATTGCAACAAATGAAAATGTGCAAACACGCATAGACCAAGGCTAGTCCATGGAAACTAGACTCCAAGCCATAAGCCTACCTGGAATTCAGATGTCCACTGCACTGCCTGGCTGGGGATTCTCTTTAACCTTGGAACTATATTTTGCTATTTATTCCATATAAGTTTTCCTGAGCCAGGGACTGGAGATGAAGCCTGTTTTCCCTAGTAATTAATATCACTTTGCCTTTTTCACTTTAAGAAACTCATGAGGATTTTTGTTTGTTTCTTTGCTTTTGTTTTTAAAAGCACCAAAGCAGAGGTAACTCTTGAAATGCAATCAATTTCTAATAACAGTTGAAAGAAACTGGAAATGTTTTTTGATGGACTATGATGAGATTTGAAATAGATTCTGGAGGGTAGAAGACAATAATGATCATCTCGCCAAACCAGTGTGTGCTATGAACATCCACTTTGGATAGAAACTGCCTTGGGGTCATATAAATCTTTGTCAATGCATGAGTTTTATCATCGTGAAAGTATAATAACAATATGATGGAGACAAGCATTGTTTGTTATTTGTATGCATTATTTGATATTTAGCTTTACTTTTAAATGTTACTTTAAAACATTTATACCATGTCTAGATATTCTGCTATATAACATAGAAGCACTGTTTGTCTATCCTCAAGTTTGAAAGAACTGACCACATTTAGGAGTTATGAAGGAAAAGTCTTGGACTATATGAACACCTACATCAAAATTATAAAGCCTGTGAGGGCAACAGCAAAGCTCAGATCCAACTCTATTAAATTTGCTCCCCACCTCTCACAGACATTACATCCCACCCTTCTGCTTCAGGTTCCAGGGGCCCAGTCCATGGTTATTGACACAGGAGGGAAGAACGCGGAGCATCTGTCTCTTTCAGGGAATTCTCCTTTGCACCAAGACTCAGAGAAACCATTTCAAGAAATCTCATTATAATAATGATTGCAGTTTTAAAAGTTATGCTTTTCCACCAAAGTGTTCCAAGTAAGTTGCATGTGTTGTACATAATATAAAATAAGAACAAAAATCAGAAAAATGTTATAGTATGCATTGTCTTCATTTCTACTAGCACAAGAGATTTTTTCCTAATTAATAGGTTTACTCCTTTTCATGCATGAGTATATATTTATTCTATTTATTTTATATTTTCTATTAATCTATTTCAATAGTATTCTACATAAAAAGTTGCATCAGTTTTTTTAATTTAATGTCCTATTATAAGCAGTTGAATGTTATGCTATTAATCCTTATAAAGCTTGCATTCAGTCAGGAGCCTCTTGTCAAATAGATTCCCAACTCAACTTGGCTTTTGCAAAACTTGAAATATATGATGTAATGTAACACACTGGAGAACAACAGAATGAAGCTGAATTTAGTGACAAAACACTATGAGGTCTTTTTCTCCATTTGTGTCTTACTATGTTTCTGTTCCTCACTGTCCCTTTTCTCTTCTTAATGTCATTTGATTATCCTGCAGATCAAACTATAGCTTCCCACATAACGAATGCATTGTAAAAAGTAGAAATAAACTATGCTTATTCCAGTACTGAGGGCTGATCAGACCCTCAGTAGCCTGCTCAGTAGGGCATAGCAAGGGATACAGGCAGACAAACAAATGTTCAGGTAGTGGGGGACACAGATGGGCAAAAGACCTCTTCAGGCTGGCCTATTCTTACTAGCCAGTGAGATGGGCAGGGAGAGAGGTAGGGTACTTTTTCTAGAACATTAACTGCAATGAGAAGGAGATAGTAGAATGAGGAACGAGGTAACATTATAAAACAAAAAGTTAAGATACTTACCCATATCTGGGTACTTCCTTCCTTTGTGCTGACCTCAGGTGATATTATCTTGCCTGTGCAGTGCTCCAGTCCTCCAGCCTTCCCCCAAGACTTCCCTATTCCTGAAGCAAGTCACCATCTGCCTCAGAACTGAGGCCCTGCACTTTGGTCCTCACAAATCTATATATATCACGGCTGGACCCCAACATTCCTCAAAGAAAATCCTCCTAATATTTGTCCCAAGTCAAAGACTCACCCCCTTGAACAACTGCTATAAAAATGAGGGTGAAGGCTTCATACTGGCATCACTTTGATCCATTTCTCAACCCAGAAGCTTCATGCTGTAATTGTAATCTTCCCAAACACAAGAGAGGTTAATATACATTATTTCATATTTCAAAACGGATGTAGGCAGATATGAACTTGTTAATCCAAATAGTTTATGAGTTTAAGGATCCAATGTCTTTCAAATGTTTCTTTTAAAGAAAACAAAATAGTAAAAAAAAAGGGGGGGGTACTATAAATGTTACGAAATTTCATTAAACAAAATAATTAGAATTCAACAATGGTTGTTATATTGCATGATGTTATCTTCAAAATACTTGTTTAGGTTACCAGATATAAACCTGAAAAATTAGTTAAAAAATGGCAACAACAACAGAAGGTATAATAAATTAAAAAGAAAAAAATTTAACCATTAACTTCTCCTTCCTTAAGACCAGCAGAAATTGTCAGAACAATTATTCAAACTATCCTGCATATATACATAAATCTACATTTTTAAGTTCTTTCTTTTGTACTTTCCTCATCCTCATCCTAGTCTGCTCATTGGCTAAGTAGCATGTAGTAATTATGTGGTAGAAAATTATTGTCTCTTATTTTTTAATAGTGCAGTATCATAGTATATATTTTGGTAAAGTATGCTTTATATGGTATAACATATGTAGAGCATAAATATATTACAAAAAGGAAAGAGAAAACACATTTTGATTGCTTGCAAAAAGAAAAAAAGGATGGGATGACTTAACAAAATACAAATAAATAAAAAATATCTAAAGGTGCTCAACCTGTCAGAACAGATAAGAAATGTTTCTCTGTTCTGTCATTATCCTCGCTAAATCTCTGTATTATGTACGCTAATCCTGGGTCTTGTAGAAAACAATAAAATGATATACCTAGCACTTAGATCAAAAGCTGTATTCTAAACAATAAGAGGAACTAGAGCTCTGGGCAACATTAAGTATTCAAGAAAATTTACTAGGCAAATTATAATCATCAAATAAAAGGACTTTAAAATATACTGAAATGAGAATAAAAGGGCAAAAGAGTAAAAGGACAATTTCTACAAGGTTTTCACTTTCCAAATGTTTGTAATGCAAAAAATAAGTAAATAATAATTGCAATCAACTGAAATACAGTACAGAAGTTAAAAGCTTGCATGGCAATACATAAAAGGGGAAAATAGTCTTAAAAGGAACTTATACATGAGCTTCCAATAACACCACACATAAATTGCAACCAAATTACATGGCTTTTACACCCAATTTTTGCCCAAATTTAACTTGGCTATCACGATGCTGAAAGGAACTCTAAATGATGTAATAAAAGTGCTATTGAAACATCACAAATTTGGACATTTTACTAAAACATATTTATGTTTGCTATAAATTCACAAATGGAGCTATTTTAAAGCTAAGATTAAAGATAGTGGACAGTCATCAATGTAAAGAATGAGAATGTCATCAGAATGAGATGACAAAATCTGTAAGAAAGTATTTCTGGTCACAAAAACTTATTCTAAAATATAACAAACTCTGTTATTCATAAATGATTTTGGGCATGCTGGTGGATGCCTGAAAACACAAATTATATGGAACCCTATATAAGCTGTTTTTTCCCCTATATACATATTGCTATTACAAATTTAATGTCTGTTTAAATTAAGCACAATAAGAGATTTAAAACATAAGTAATGGCAATAAAAAAGTAACAACTTAGTGAATAAACATCAAGTAAGCCTGTCTCTCACTATTACTGTGCTGTACTCATACTTTTGTGAGATAATGGGAGATGATGTGATTCCCATGTGATAGAATGAAGTAAGATGAGTGTGACACAGCATTAGGCTCCTGGGGCAGAGCAGGCTGGCCGGAATAGCTACCACAACCAAGCAGGTAAGCTGATACCTGGAGGGATGTGAACTGACCATACACAGGTGGATATTCTGGACAAAGGAATGGTTCACATTCTACTCAAAAGAGTGCAAGAGGGGGAGAGATGAACATGCTGCTTAGAATTATGAACTATTTACTTAAAAATTATAAATTCTTTAGGAATTATGAATTTTTCCTTTTTGAGAATGTGCCTTTTTCTTTTTGGGCCACAACTGACTGAGGTCACATGAATCCTCAGAAAGCAAATTCTGGATAAAAAGGAATATTGTATGTAGCTATATTAAAGCTGGATATAGGTCTTCATCAGTCAACATCCAGTAAAAATAGTCAATTTGAGAAAAGGGAAAGTAGAACACAAATATGCTTTGGATACAGCTTAAACTATCCAAGCTATGCATGCTATAAACCTGACTGTTCCAACCCTCTGCTCAGAAGAAAGACAGAGGAGGAATAAGAGATGAAGGAAAAGAGGAAGGTGGGAGAAAAAGGGAAAAAGTCTCATATTTCATGTTGAAATATTTGATGTAATCATGCAATAATATTAATCAAAATATTAAAAGATATTCACAAAGGTTAAGAAAAAATAAAAAGATCAAATAGAATTGTACTTATTCTAACAACTATATGTACTTATTTGATGAAGAAATATCTACTAGTTTGTAGAATTTTTTTTTTTTTAAGTGTATTTGGTGCAGGGTCTCACTAGACCGCTCGGACTCGTAGTATTCCTTCTGTTTTCAGCCTCCTCAGTGCCGGGATTACAGGCCTGCGCAACCACGCCCAGTTTTCTTGCCTCGGCCCTCCCTGGGTTGGGGCTGGAGAGGCCTTTGGAGATGGATGGAGTCTTTTAACATAGATAAAACAGGGGTCAGGGATGCAGCTCAGCAATACAGCGCCTGCTTGGCAAGTACAAGTCCTGAGGTCTGTTCCTGTAGCAAAAACAGCAAAAGCAGAAAAAAAAAAAACCTCTAATATGGATAGAGCAAAAAATATGTATTATATTTGTAATACATAAGTTATACAAGATGTAATATTATTAGATATATCATAAATGTAAAAATGAAAATGTAATATACTTACATTTAAAATGCATCAATATAAATAATAAAATATAAATATTACATTTAAAATGAATCAGTTTTAACAGTCCAGAATTATAATGCACAAATTACATATTTAATTATAAATTTTCTACCTGTAAATTGTCATTGTATATTCTAGGGATGCTAGAATGTACAGAGGGGAAACTATACATTCTAGTTATTTAACATTTATATATCCTGGTCCTCTCTGAGTTGTTACTATCAATTAAATAAGTATCTTGATTCTGTTCCCAATTATGGGAAAAGCAAAATACAGACAGTGTGGTGACGAACCTATGGCATGCATGCCACAGCACTCTTTTTATCATTGAAAGCTCTGAAAGATTCACTATGACCATTGCAGAAATTTTGACAGAATTGTCTTTTAAAAATTTTTATTTTTATAAATTTCCCATATATTTATTCTTGTTGCAATTGTAGTACATAGCATTAATTTGGGGGAGATGAAATAGATAGAGGATGCATACATATATTCCTAGCCACATCCTAGTTCTTTTAACTTCCCCCATAGCTTCTCTTATTATCTCAAAGAATATCTCAAGAAACAATCATTGAATTTTCTTTTTTTTTCTTCTTTTTCTTTATTTCTTTCCTATTTTCCTTTTTTTTGTTCTGGGAATTCAACTCATGATCTTCTGAAAAATAGAAAAAGTAAAAAAAAAAAAAAAAAAAAGGAGGGTAGGCAGGAGTAGATGTTTTCAAGGATTTCATCAGAAGAATTAAAAAACAAATGTGATTATAGATGGATGGGATCAGTTAGACCTGAATAGGATTTTCTTTCCAATATGAAAGCTAATTTTTTTTCCTATTTGCATGTTGATAGGATTAGAAATGAAATCATTCATGGGAAAAATACCAGTAGCCATTGATGTCCTGACTAAGCATAGCAGAATATCTGACAGGTGTAATATCTGAGTGCTGCCTGCATCTAGGAAGAAAGGAAGATCCATCCATTATAATAGAAAGCAGGCAGGTACTTTCAGATATTTGGTAAAGCTATGATGAGGAAGAATTAGAAGAAGAGATGCAGAGGATGGAATGGCTTTTTCTTTATTAGCATGAGTTGGAAGAAGGCAAAGAAACATCTTAAATTCATTTCAAAGAGCCGGCACTCTCCAGAAAGATACCATACCAGGTGAGGCAAAAGTTAAGGTTTGTATGTACAAATGTAAAAGGCATCCACATGCATTGGTGAGATGTAGACACAGTCTGTACAGCAATTTCAATGTAATACAGCTTCGTTATGCCAGGTAAATTGAATGGAGAAAGAGAGGAAGGGAATGCAAAGTATAAGCAAAACGATAAAGAAAAAAATATATATATCATTATTTTGAAAGATCACAAAATCTATGTTGGAAATCAGGAAGAAAAACACAAGAAAATTGAAATTCTGTGAAGGTTACATTTTAATCCCAAAGAAGTGGTGATTCTTAACCAAAGAGAAGGTTGAAGTGCAGTTTGGGATTTTGAGTGATGGAAAGAGGTTAGTATTCCAGGGATGGGTAATACTCCAAGCAAGGGTGTTATAAGCGACAGGACTCTCCCAAGAAGAATGGAAGGCTGAACCTGAAAACTGACATTGCCAATACACAGCATACAAGATCTATAGCAGATTATGCATGAAGAATTATTGATTGATAGCAGCAATAATAACATTTGATGTGCTATGACAGAGGAGGGCAAATACACAGTAGTAATATGACACATATCACAAAACAAGAAATGATACAATGTAAAATGAAAGATAGCCTAATTATACCAAGTTGATCACCACTTGATAAATTCATGAATCAAAACATCACAATTCCCCTCATTAATATTTTCATAATGTCTCAATCAAAAACATTAAAAGAAGAACCCCAAAAGAGTCAAAGCAAGCCTGTGCAGCAATAGTAAAACAAAGTATATCACAATTCCAGATCTCAAGTCATATTGCAAAGCGACTGTGATAAAAACCATATGGTTCTGGGGCATAAACAGACATGTGGATCAGTGGAACAGGCCTGAGATTACACAAATAATTTCAGGAACCTTTGGCCATTTGAACAAATGAGCCAAAAATATGCTGGAGAAAAGATAACTTATTCAACAAATGATGCAGAGAAAGCTATTACCCACATGCAGAAGAATAAATCTAGACTATATCTTTCACATGTACTACAATTAAGTCAAAATTAGTAAAAGACCTAGATAGTAAAGCAGGAGCATTTAATATGCTGGATGATAACACAGATAAAACTCTTAAATACATAAGCAAAGACAAAGACTTCCTGAAGAGAAACCAATTGCATAAGAAACAACATTAAGTATCAATAAATTGGATTAAACAAATTAAAATGTCTCTGTACAGCCAAGAAAGCAACCAACAAAGTGAAAAGACAACCAACAAAATGAAAATAAAAAATTTTCCTGCTACTCCTAGGACAGTGAAATGACATCTAAATTATATAAAGAATGCAATAACCAAAATTTATTCCTCAGAATAAAACATCCAATTTAAAAATGTACAATTCAAATGAATATATTTCTAAGAAGAAGTGAGTAGCTACATAAAAAAATGATCAGTTTCTCTGGCCATTGGTAAAATGCAAGTCAAAAAGCCACCAAAGTTTCATGTTCCTCTAGTAAGAATGCCTAGCATCAAGGTCTCAAAATACAACAAATGCTAGTAAGATTGTAGGAAAAAATTTTGAACCCTTACACACTGTTGGTGGGAATGTAAATTAATAAAATGACTGTGGAAATCACTATGACAATTCCTCAGAAATATAAAAGTAAAAATTCCATTTGACCCAGCTATTCTCATGAGTCCCCAAGGACTTAAAGATATCATATTAAAGTAGTACATGAACAACCATTTTTATAGTAACACAAATCACAATATATAAACCCTGGAAATGGCTTATATTCCCAACTACATATGTATGGATGAATAAAATGTGGTATATATTCACAGTGGAATATTTCTCTGCTATGAAGATTTCATTCATTTGTAGGTAAATGAATGCACCAAGAGACCATAATGCTAAAAAAAAATTAATCAGAAAAAGAAGGTTAATTATCACATGGTTTCTCTTATATGAGAAAGCCAGAGTATTAATGATTTAAAGAGCAAAATAAATGATGGACTATAGGAAAACTGGAAGCAGAATTTGTGGAAATTGGAAAGGGATGGAAAGAGACAGGATGAAACAGAAAATGAAAAATCATAAATATTTTGAATATGTTTATTAAATTTCCCATGATGAATGTGCTCATTATATATTACAAACATGTACTAATAAGAATGGTGTACAATTTTAAACATTTATTTTACTTCACACAACACATGGAGAGAGAGGGGAGAGAAAGGGTTAAGAAAAAAGTTACTAAGTTGAGCATTTGGACATGTCCCAGCTTCCCACAAGGAATGTAAACATTGTATGCTCCATACATATAGTAATGAAAATAAAAGAATTATCCTTCCAAGATTTCTCAGAGAGCCCTTAGCTCATACATGAGGCACTTTACTGAGTGCGGGGGCCTGCCCATTAGCTCAGTTGTTTAATTGACTATTTTATGAGCAGAATATATTTATTGAGAGAGAGAAAGGAAGCTCTCGTCCAAAAGAGGGACAGGAGGGGTTCCCGAGCAGATAGTTCCCCCTAAATGACTTCTTAAAGAAATAATTTTTTTCTTCTTATTCTAGAGGGACTTAATGTTTAACATATCAATACTTGATGGAAAATACCTGTTCCATGTTATGCCTAAG
>NDGN011493957.1:774-12899 GCA_002564285.1 Tympanoctomys barrerae
GGCAGAAGCACCAAGGAATCAAGGAAGCTGTGAGCACTGGCAGGGGCTGCTGCTCTGAGTACCTGAGGGTCCATGAGGCCCACAGAGAATGAGAGACTCCCGCAGCCAAGAGGGCAGGACCGAGGCCTCCAGCCTGTCCCACTTCCTCCATCAGCACGCAGGGTCTGACTACTCCCGGAGGGATCACGGCCACAGCAAGGAGGTGTTTCTGTTCTCCACCTTCCTTCCTCACACCTCCTCTCTCTCTTTCCCATATTCATTGTTCTTCGCGACGGCTAAGTCTCCCACTTCATGAAGCACACCGATGCCCTCTGCCTGCACAGAGACTGTTACCTCTGCCCATCCTCGTTCATCTGCTGCCTATTTCACAGGGACTCGTCCTTACTCAGAACCTGCTTTATAGAAAGAAGGGTGCAGAAGGCAGCTCAAGTGATGAATGACAGAAGAGAATACAGAGTTGAGGAAGAATTTCCTAGGGTGACAGTGTCTGGATATGTTTAAATATTCATGTAAAACAGACAGAGCAGGGTGGATTAGGGAGGCCTTCTATGAGGCAGGCGTAGAGGGGCGGAAGCGCAGGTGGTGCTGGTGCTGGAAAGGACCAGCTGCCTGTCGTTATAGAAAAGGAGGTAGAACACAGATTGTGAAGGAGAAGCTACAAAGCTTGACCTTCAGAGGCTTCAGAATAACCCTTCCTCTGGGACTGTCACCAAAGCCACCCACGGTGAGCTCAGCCCAGCTCCCTGTTCCCAAGGCCCCACCTATACTGTGGCTTCCCCGAGTGCCTGGAAGCGGTTCCTCCAGTCTGGCAGAGGGTCAAGCATAGACGTGCGCCATGGAGCTCCCCCTCTACCACGCGCAACACTTCCAGCCCTGGACGCCAAGGAAGAGTCAGCTGTCACCAGCTGTTGTCTGTTTTTTTTTTTTTTTCACTCCAAACTCAGTATTTGTGTTTCTGCTTAAAAACACATTTACTGGTCTTGAATTTGGGCTTTGATTTTCAAACAAAGCTTTCTTCTTTGCTCTAGTTTTTAAAATCATCAATGCACCTCTGATTATGAGTTACCTGTCTTAAACTGTGCAAATGTTTTGAAGAAATGAACGTGCTACTTTTTCTAACTGGTGACACCAAATGTCTGTGTCAGTTCAGATACTGAGAATACTCCCAAGCCTGAGTACCCTCCTCTGTAAAATGTTTTTCCACATTTAGTGATGCTTTGGCCCCATAGAGGAAATGTTTCACAATCAATTTTAAAAAAGAAAAAAAAAAAATCACTGCCCAATTTTGTCTTAATACAACAACCAAAAAGGAAATCAAATCTCAAAGCTCCGCCATCGTGACTTCCTGTACAGGTTGTGCCCACCGTAGGAGCAGGCTGTATTTAGGAAGTTCACTTGCAATTTGCATATTTGGAACATGGAACATAATTTCCATAGGAAAAAATATTACAAAGTGTAATTAGGTTTCCAGGCCAGCACACACAAGCAAATACACAATATACCTGAAATACCACAAATTTGCATGAAATAATGGAAAATAGCATATGGCGTTACAATCTGTTTTCCTTTAGCATTAAAACACTTTGGAATCCTCGCAGAACGCAGAGACTTGACTCATTTACTACTGGCGCCTGAGTGGTCTGTGGGCTGCGTGCTCATTTTGGCCTGTTCCCATTATGCCACCACCATGTTCTTGGACTTGGGATGAATGGAACGATGAGGGGGGAGGTTCTGACTGCGGTCCAGGGTGCTGCAAAAGGAAAAGACGGTTAACCGGGCTTTGGGGCAAGGAATGCACTTTCATTTCTACCACCTTTACAGCCATCTTAATTAAGATGTCCCCTCTCTCACCAAGACCAAGAGCAGGACGTGGGTTTGAAGCAAAGATGATGAGTGCTGTGGGAAGGACCCCACTCTGCAGCCCTGCATTCAGGAGGAGGCCGGAAGGGAAGCAAAAGGAGGCAGGGAACTGGCTTTCTGAGAGAGAGAGAGAGAGAGAGAGAGAGAGAGAGAGAGAGAGAGAGGCCTTAAGTGCAGAGCCCTCCCGAGCAATGTCTCTGGCCGGGTCTGGGAAGAGAAGGGAAAGGCGATGGCTGCTCCCAGGAGAGGGGGAAAGGCTGCTCCTCTGTCAGAGGGGAGAGAGGGCCAGCTCAGGGCCACCTCCGGAGCGGAGGGTGCAGCTTGAGGGTCTAAAGGAAGCCGGGCTGGCCAGCCACCATGGGCCAAAGCCCTGAAGCACCTCTGGCTGTGGTTCTGGAGGTCCGGGACTCTGGCCGCGAGGACGCACAAGGCAGCCTGGGCGCTGCCAGGGAGGAAGACATGGTGCCCTGAAGCAAGACTCGAAGAGGGGCAGGAAGATGAACTCTGTTTCCTCCCTGGGGACTGGGTTGAAACCCAGACGTGCCCAGCACAAACTGCTTCTCAGTCCTGCATATGTGGCCGGCCCATCCACCTTGCTAAGTGCCTCAAAGCACTCTTTTAAATAAGTCTTTCAGTCTGAATAATTGAAACTGATATGACCATCAAACATACAAAGTAGCTTTATTTTAATTTAATAAGATTATTAAAGACTGGACAGCTCTTGTTTAAGTATATTTAAGATGGTTACATTATATCAAACTTAAATCATTTTTTAGGAGACAAAGTGTATAGAACAAATATACTAGTAACCAGGACATGACTGCCTACAGTTTATAGAGATTAATTCATCATGTAAAATTTTACTAGGTGTATGTTTGTGCCAGACTCTATGTTATACCTAATGAACTTAACAGTCCCTAAGAAAGACACAGTTCCTGAGCCAAGATAAATGCAGTTTCAAGAGAAGTGCAGCATGTCAGAAATGCGAGGAAAACCTGGCCGCGCCACATATTGTGAGATGCACTGACACGGCAAGCTAAGGCTGCTATGGTAGCCCTGAAGGCTGGGGAAAGCGTCCCTAGGGAGTGGCGCTTACAGAGCACGTGGTGGAGAGGCGTTGGCCTCCTAGGAGCAGGGCGATGTCTCCCAGGAGCACCTGGGCCATCCGGGCCACGAGGACTCGTCCCTGGGAGAGGAGCGGCATGGGCAGGATCAGGAAGGTCTGAAGCGCGGTGCTCACCATCCCTGCGTGCCTGGCGACAAGCACCCCTGGGCTGCCCAAGGGAGCGCAGTCCCCATGGGGGTCCCCTTCTCAGCCTCCTCCTGGCCAGTAGGAAGGGACTGAGCCATGCTGGCTGTGAAGACTCTTGGCTCTCCTCCACTGGGATGTGGATGCGAACACCTCTCCCAGGGGAGTTTGGGGAAAACTCAGCTTGGTATTAAGAAAGAAACAAGAGGAGCAAATGCTCTACTATTTTTTGAGACATCACCAAATTAGCTTTGGACACTTGGGAGTGACTGCTGTCACCCTCTGGAAAATAGCTTCAGAAAAGGCAGTAAGCCAGGATCTCCACAGAGAGGTCAGGCTAGAGCCCCACAGAACATCATGCAGTTTCCCTGCGAGACAATAATTCCACAGTCTGAGTAAGAGATATTCTTTCCTTTGATGTAGAAAACACACTCTATTGATTATTAAAAGTAGCAGCCTCCCAAAGGTAGAAAAGCCATTTCATGGTCAAAAACAGTGTCCTCTACCTTGTGAAGAGTTTAAGCAGGATGACACACATTCATGTTGCCTTTCAGAGGGCCTGTTCTGGGTACTGGTGGAGCATGGCTCTTGGGAGGTCAAGTTCTGTACTGGGCCCTACTGCGCTCCGTACAGGGGGCCCAGAGAGTGCTGGCAGAGGAGGGACACGACGTACTCTGTGGCCGTTCTGCGGCCTTCCTGTGCTCGTGGTGCCCTGCCATCTGACCTTGGCGCCTCTTCTTACCACTTCTCCCCTGGGTCTTTAGACTCTTAGTGGGCCGTAAACAGGTGTGGGCTCAGCTTCCTTCATTGTGTGCACTTCTGTTTGGGCTTAAACTCCCTTCCTAGGAGACTTTCTCTAACCATCTAGCATGGGTGAATTTCTCCTTCTATGTGTTTGCACTGTCCATGTCCTCTCTCATGCAACACATGGGAAAAGCCAACTCATTGTCTGTGTGTGTCTTTTGTTGATGAATTTATGCCTTAAGGGTTGGCACCGTTCAGGTAGGTTTTCCATTCAGTTCCTTTTCTACTCATTGCCAGGCGGATGATAATAATAAGACCTAAGTCCCAGAAGGGCCAGTGGCACTGCACATCCATCCAGCAGATGAAAGAATGAAAAGATGCACAGATGGGTGAGTGAGTGGATGAATGGCTGATGACATGATGATCAGAAGCATTGAACTGAAAATAAAACGTGACAGGAAATGAAGGCAGAAGTGTAGCCAACTGGCCTGGGAAGTTTTTGGGACTTAGGATGGCTTAACAAGTTGGAATACTATTGATTACAAAGGTGGGCTCAAGAGGACCATTAATAGCCCATATGTGCTGGTCTAGGAAAAGGAAAAGAACAATTCTAGTGCAATGGATTGGCCTGTCCTGGCTGATTCAATATTCACTATCTACACAATGCCACTCAAGAAAAGTGACTGTGGGCTTACAGACAGGGAACTGCAGGGCTTCAGTGGACAGGATTATCTGCTCTAGTTGCTTCCAGATGCAGAACCACTACTTCAGGACCGAAATTTATGATTGTTGATTTCAATCACAGAATAATCCGCTGCATCTGAGTGGGTTTTAAGAATCCCTTAAGAGTTCCCAACACAATCCTGATGGGCAGAGAGGAACTCTGGTCCTGTTCAACTCTTCCACTGACAAATAAAGAACAGAGCCCAGAGTGTTTGGTGGCCCATGCAGGTCATGATGGGCAGAGACTGACAGGACCTCAATTCCTGGCTCTTGACCTTGAGGCCAGGGCTAACAGCATGGGCTTTGGAGAAGCACAAGAATTAACTAGAAGTGGGAAGAATGTAATTGAAAGGGCACAGTGTAGCTTAATCTGTTTAATAACACATCTTCACAGTTAAGGTAGAGATGTCCTTTCTCAACCCGAATGCTGAGGCTCTGGGTGCGATGGAAGCCTTCCGCACAGTGCAGCCCCTTGGTGTAGAGAGAGCTCAGGGCACACAGGTTGCAGGGCCTGCCAGCAGCGTTAGTCACAAGCGCTCTGTAGAGAATGATGAACATCTGCTCTTCCTAGCTTCTAAATGAAAAAATAAGATGGAACAAATGTGCTGCAGTCTTCACCTGGGCTGGATGGCTATGCATGAACTCGTTTCATCAGCAGACGTTCGAAAGGGTCGTCACAGAGAGACCAATACGCTGTCCTTTTTGGTGGGGTCTTCAGGTGAAATCTGGGAGGCATTAGATCATCATTTCCAAATGACAGAATATCCCAGTTAATTTCTCTTTAGCACCCAGGGAGATCTCTGGGCTTTAAGTGCTTGCTCTGTATAGTACTAGGCAGTCCCAGCAGACTCTAATCCCCATCACTGTACCCAGCAACAGTAGCAGTCACTCACTACTCTCTACATGAGAACAATGATCAGGATCTCTCTTTAGTGTCTCAAGACAAAGGGGAAACAGTGCCTTGCTATTTCAGGTGACTGAACTCACCACAAGCGAGTGACAGGACTCATCTTGTGAGGTCAACCCAAGGCACTGCACTAAGGGGGCTTTCCTGAATTAGAATTATAGCCACATCCCATGTGCCTTCATTTCCGATGACTTTGTCAACTCATCCATCTAATTAAGAAGAGAACCCATGCATCTGCGTTCACATTTTCCACAGTCCTAAGGAATGTTTTTAACAGTATAAATACGCAGGCTGTGTTTTGTGCACGCCTAAAAAACTGTTCTGATCCCCCGTACCCTGTTTGCACTGCTTGCTGCCTGTGGCCCCTCTTGCAAAAACAGAAATTTCCCAGAGGAATACATTTTCCCCACAGTGTTACAATCTACGCAGACCAAACTGTATATCATTTAATTCTGGGACACAGGGGAAGGCAGACCAGCGACTCCTAGGGCATAGTGCTGACAGGTGGGGCAAGGGACACTGAACTCCAAATGTCAGTGAGCAGGATGGATTTGCCACGCTACTTGTTGGACTGTAAATACTACTAGGGCCATTTAGCCCTTAGAAACACATCATCTCTATCAATAACTCCAAAACTGAAAGATCTGTTATTAATCTGGAAGCGTAAAGGCAGTGAATAAAGGGATTCAGTTCTTAACAGTAGGGACAACAGCTGTGCCACATCAGTGGATCTTCATGAAAATTGTGTAGCTCCACTGGTGTCACACACTTTTAGTAGTGACATTCACAATACAAATATTGTGGCTAATTGTATATGAATGTATATGAAATATAAATTATCACTTTGATAGGTATAAAATATCCCATGAATAAAATAATACTTAATATAACATCCATTTTAATCATCTAGAAATTTTTTCAGGAAGGCCCAATAAATTAGCAATATTTAGCACATCAACTGTCATAGTTTTTCTAAGGGGAATCAGGTTGTAAGAAATTTATTGATACTAAAGTATCAACTAAATTAGGCTAACATTGTTTCACGGTCATATGGTCACAATGTTCATTTGTCACTTCCATCTGTTCGCTTATGTGTTGAAAAAACATGCTTTGGGCATTAAATGCAAGTACTATGCAGAAACCTTGGGACTGTAAACACTGCTTAGATATAGTCTCCTCCTTCCTTGAAGCATATTCCAGAGCACACAGGGTATAAGATGTGAATGTTGCCCTTTGGGGTTTTGTCTTCCACTGACAGCAGGGGAGGACAGCGGAAGGGTCTGCAGGTGTGTGGTTCCTTCTGATCATACCTCACGGCAATCTAAGAGGTCACATGAGAAGGGATGGGGTGGCACTGGAGTAATCTAGGCAGGAAATTGCTCCAGGCGGGTCCTTGAGTTCATACTGAGTAATGGGAAAATGGCAAGAAGAGACACATGAGTGAGCTTCTAAGAGTTCAAAAGTGAATGTGGGGAAGTTGACTTCCCAACTTAAATTGGGACTCCAGGGCCAAAAGATGTGGGTGCCACCCAGAGACATGGAACACTGGAAATATGCAGATTAAATCATGGAGAATGATGAGGCAAGGTCTGAACATTATATACCAGAATTGTCCACAGAAATGTCAGGTAGAAATGGCTTTCCTGGAGCTCATGGTAGCTATTCAGTGGAGATTCATGGGTCGAAGGATGAACAGTGTTTAACACGCACAAAAGGGCATGGAGAACACCCTCTCCCTCCCAAGGAAAGTTTTCTGGAAAAGACCGCCAAAAACAAATTGAGAGCACCCCACATCTGGGCAATGACAAGCCTGAAAAAACTGGAAAATAGCCAGATAAGTAGGAAGAAAATCAGTGACTGGCCTCCGTGTCCTGGGAGCCAAAGATGAAGGAAAAGGACACCTTCGAGAGAAGCAGCTTATTCAGAACCCAGTTCAGAAGATCTGGTACCCATCTTCTGGTACCTTGACCAAGGAAGTTTCCAGAGAGGCCAGAGAGGCCTTCCTTAAGGAACTGCTAAGGAAGATGTGAGGGTTGAGACATTATGTGAAGACATTGCTCCTGAGAACCTGAAGACCAGCAAACAGCATGAAGGAGAAGACAGGGCCAAAGGAAAGGTTGGAGAGACCGAAAAGGTAACCGCTGAGTAGAGAAGGGGGCAGGAGGAGAAGCCGCTGGCCCACTGCATGAGCCACAGACGGGCGTCCAGATGAGCAAGGACGCAGGCAGTTTTGCTTGGCGAAGGAATTCGGCAGAACACTCTGAGCTCACTCCCAGAGTGACCACTTCCCCTACTCACTTAACAGGACCAGCCACTCTGTCTCACCCAAGCGGGGCACATGCTGGGCACATAATGGATCTAGTGCTTCACAGAACAAGGCCTTGTCCACAAGGAGCCTCCGGGGTTGGAGTGGGTGGAGTGGAGGCGGAGGGTGCAGACAGACAAACACTGTAAGGCTAAGGCAGTCTGTGATGACCCTGGCACTGATTTACAGTTGTTTGCAGTGCGTGTATAGACAAGACTTATGTAGTTTTTGGTCTCTTAGATACAAGAGTGAATATCAAAATATCTTCTTTAATATAATTGCCAACAGTAATCTCATAAATGTTGACCACTGTATGGCTACGCTAGTTATTAATCTAGCCAGGAGAATGGAATTAATTAACCTTAATGGTGAATTGCATTTTGACCTTGGTCTAAGCAGGTCAATTTTCTACTCTAGAGAACATGATTAATTATCTGGCTCACTTTGGGAGAGAACCCAGCAGAACAAAGTATGTGCACACACACGTGCACACACACACATGCGTGCGCGCGCGCACACACACACACACACACACACACCCCAGAAAATTCCCCACAATTATTAGGATTTTTATGCCATCCTTCACACACTGCATCTCTCCTTTGATAAGACAGTGTGTAATTAAAGAGAATGGCAGCAGAGACCTTTAAATAGTCAAGGAAATTTATAAATAAAAAAGTCCAGGCTAATTATCAGGCAAGCTGAGATCTATTTTCCTGTAAAATTCAATGTATTCTCTTTATTCTTTTCATACATCATGATGTTTTATGCCAGTTTCACTTTTGATAATGTGCAAAATGCTTTTGTGCTGGTAGAAATCTATGTATTTAATGAAGAAAACAGCTATAACCTTCCTCTAAAATACTTTGAAATAATGTCCTATGCATGTTACTTTTACTGTAGAAATTTGGATGGGAATCTTGACCATTAAAAAACCACTTCAACATGAAAACATATCTAGGTGTTCATCAGTTTAAAGATATGATAACAAAATATCTTCAAACAAAAGCTACGTAGGACAAAACATTATTCTGTGTTTCGCTTAATTTGCTACTAGTTATCTATGCCAGTATTTAAACATGGACTTACACAACTTGCAAAATATCCAGAAGAAAATGTGATTGGATTGATATACAAATAAGAGGATCCATTCCTTAGCAGGTCCTGTCCTGGGATCCAGGCTTTGGTCGGGTTCCTTACTGGGTCATCATTCGGTTCATTCACCGAATTAATCTCACAAGCAAATGCCCTCATTCTGCAGTCACTATTTCTGGTTCTACAAGGCAAAGAAGGGGGATACTTTTCCCCTTTCACTAAGACAGATGGGCTCCTTCACCAGCCAGAGTGAAGAGGCTCAGTGTTAATTTGGGGCACGCTCCCCGTGCCAAGGACATTGGCAGGGTTTGAACACTCAGGTGATGGCTTGGTGCATTTTGAAGGCAAGCGGTGACACAGTTCCGAGAGCACAGGTGAAGCAGCTGTCCTCACGGGGCAGCAACTGCTGACGCAGGTGCCCACCTGCCCTGGCCCAAAGCAGGAGAGGGAGGGCTTGGGATGGGGGTGCAGTGTGCGAACTCCCTGGAGTGAGGTCAGCAGGTGCACTGGGGAGGAGAGACAAGAAGGGTTAAACCTGCCAAGATTTTACAACACAAAATATGTCACTCACATGCTGTCACCAAACAATTTTAAATGTTGTACTCTCTTTGCTTTGCTTCCTGCTTTTCTTTCATTTTTGCTCACAGTCAAAGTTTTAGGCAGCATTTCACATGCCTATGTATGACACGGTCATGCTACGTACAAGCACGGAGGTGGATACATTCATATTATTTTGCTAAACACATCTAAATACACACTAGCTTACTGTAACAGTGCATCTGCAGTTTTCATTGTATGAATCATTGCAGAACTTGATCTTTTTCATGTATTTAGTACAGGCTCTACAAGGTCTCACTATCCAGGTCGGACTCATAGTGATCTTCCTGTGTTCAGCCTCCCAAATGCTGGGATTACAGGTGTGTGCCACGACACCCAGTCTCAGTCTCCCTCTCAGCATGCCCCGGGGTGGGGGCAGCACGGCATGCCAGGGATTGAACCCGGGCCCTTGCCCCGTCTAAGCAGGTACTTTAGTCTACTGAGCTATTTGGCTAGCCCCAGAATTTGATTACTGAAGCAAACACAAAAACTCAAACAAAATAAATAATCATAAGGGTAGGAAGATTGGGCCAATATTGATTTTTAAAAATTGGTGTTTTATTTTTAAAGCAGTTTAAGTATCCAAAAAAACTGAGCAAGAAGTCAGAATGTTCAGCACCTGCATCATCTGCCCTTGAGTCCACCGCTGTCGCCTCCTGCTGCCTGCGGCACATCTGTCCCCTCTGATGCGATGGTCTGGTACACTGTCCACACTGGGGCTGGCTCTTCGCACTGCATCAGCTCTGGCAAGTGCCCAGCACCACGTTTCCGTGAGCGCAGTCCTGAACAGCTTCTGCTGTCCCTAGCCCACGTTCCCGCTGTGCGCTGCTCGCTGACCCCCTCCCTGAACTCCTGGCGAGCACTGATTCTGTGAGCGCTTTTGCCCACTCCAGCGACGCACCCACTCAGGATTCTGCGGGGTGCAGCCCTTGCAGGCTGCCTCCTTTCACAGAGCGGGAAGCACACGGAGCCCCTCCAGGCCTTCGCATGGCTCGAGTGATCACCTTTCTGAGCTGAGCAGCACTGCACCGCCTTGATGTACCAGTGTGCTCATCCATCCACTCATCCCAGGACAGCTGGATGGACACCGTGTTTTGGCAACAATGTGTAAGTCCGTGTATGTATGCATGTGCAGGCTATTGTACAGAGACAAGGTTTCCACTGGATAGATGAACAATTAGTAATGCAATTGCTGGGGCACACCACCACCTTCTGCATGAGATTGTCAAACTGTCTTCCATGTCACACTGCCCTGGAAAACGGCTGTCCCACGTTGCATCTCCCCAGCAGGGAATGGACATGCTGAAGACTACACTCCTCTTCACTTCTTCCCATCCTTGTTCATCCCATTTCCCTGTGCAGGGAGGTGGAAGTGGAGGGTCGGAAGGTCTACTAATTAAGCACCCTGTGACTTTGGTGGGCTGCTCTTTCTCCTGGTCAGCAACATCTGCAGAGCCCCATGTCATTGATTTTTACCAGAGATGCTAGCACCTAAAGGCAGTCTCTGTTGCTAAGACAATGAATATCTCCACAACACCAGTGGGTAACTATGCAGCCCCTCAGCACCTGCCCCAAGACTCCAAGGGCCTCTTCCACCTCCTGATATGCATTCCAAAAGTTCTGCCCAGCCTGGCCCTCTCCAAACCACAAGCTGCTAACTCTAAAGCACACAGTACCTCCCCCTCTTCTCCTCTGACTATGTATGTTCAGTGACTTGATGATCTCTGGTCACATCTAGTTTCATCCCAATCTTACCTTCTTTATGCCCCAGCTTAGGGAGAGCACAGCAGCCAGGGGTTCGATCCCCAATGTGCTGTACCGGCCTGCCCCTGGGGTATGAGAGGGAGACTGAGACTGGGCGTGGTAGCACATGCCTGTAATCCCAGCCCTTGGGAGGCTGAAAACAGGAGAATCACTAGGAGTCTGATCAACATAGCGAGACCATGATTCATAATTCCATAACACTCTAAGAACTCAGGTTTTTACCCCCCTTGCTTTTCCACTTTCATCCAGCAAAACCCCCACTGTGAGAAGCAAAGCCCCTGCTTCTTCTGCTGCCTAGTTTTGAACAAACAGAGTTGGAGAAGTCACAAGAGGGTGACACTGTGCATTTAAAATCAGAAACATCTAATCGGCTTTTGGGATTAACAATCTGACTGTCTTTTTTATATCCCACCGTCTGTACTTGTCCCACAGCTTGTTTCCAAAGTTTTTATTTTCTTCAGTCTTTGATACATTCATTATTTTCTCCATGATTTTGGGAGCTTTTCTGTGTTCTCAGAGCACAATAGGAAGCCCTTGTACCTGTGGAAATCCCACTCAGGACCGTTTGACAAACCTACAAATCTCTTCAGATACACTGTTTTCATCTTTTTTTCACTAATGAAGGAGAAAGTGCCTCTCTCTACGGCGAAGACCTTCCACTAGAACTCGGATCCCATTTCTTAGGAACCTCAAAATAGCAACAACAGTTCTTTTCCACAGATATTGAACAATTCTCCTACAATCAGGGCCTTTGTTCGTAATAAGGAAACATCCGCAATACTTTTCTTATTGAAAATGTCCTCTTAACCTGACAAGGTGTCTCACCTTCCATTCTCATTCATAACAAAAATAAAGGGCTGCTTATACATATGCTGGTTATT
>NDGN011493962.1:8032-23768 GCA_002564285.1 Tympanoctomys barrerae
TCTCTCTCTCTCTCTCTCTCTCTCTCTCTCTCTCTTTCTCTCTCATCAGGTCCTGGAGCAGGCTGAGGTGGCAGAACCCCTTTGTCCACTCAGGCAGCACCTCTGTTGGTTTGCCTGTTTGTCTATCTGTCTGCCTGCCTGCCTGCCTGTCTGCCTGTCTGTCCATCTGCCTGCCTGCCTGCCTGTCTGCCTGTCTGTCCATCTGTCTGTCTGCCTGTCCACCTGCCTGCCTGCCCGCTTGACTCTCTGTCACAGGACAGTAGTTCCGCCCGTCCAGGAGGGAGCCAGGACCCACGGGGAGGACTTCTTGGACTCCTCAGCCGGCAGACGGCTCCTCGGGGCCTGCGGGCCTGCTGTGGCTCCCTTGGACTTGAAGGGTAAATGGAAATGCATCACCCATTGTCCTGGCTGCGGTGATGGCCAGCTCCTGTGAGAGCCGCACCAGCCCCTCGGAAGTGGCCGAGGACCGGGCAGGGCCACCGGCGTCCCAGGAGCGGGGGCGGGAGGAGGCTTGTTTCCATTAGGCTGGGCCTTTGTCTGACACGTCTCAGCATCTGATTCCACTCTGAGCACTTCCGCCTCCCCAGGCCAGCAGAAGAGCGGAGCCTTGATCTTCAAACACGTCTCTCACGCACGCTGATGTCTTTGCTCGCACAGACACGCACTTGTGCGCACACGCGGTCCTGGCCCGGCCATGTGGGGGCAGACTGCAGCTGCCCTGCTGCCCCGTGCGGCCGAGTCCTCTGCTGCTTATTTTCCTGGAGGAGCTCGTAGACCCCGGTCGGGCCGCAAGACCTGGCCTGCCAGGAACTTGCCCCTACCGAAGCACGAGGCCTGCCTCTTCCCAGGGCCTCTTTTGTGGTCTTCCGCCGACGTCTTGGGCCAGGTACCCGCAGCCTTTCCTACTCAGCGGGTGCTGAGGATACGGGGGTGGGGGTGGCAGCTGGTGTCCCTGGCATCCCACAGCGCCCTGCTGTTGGGGTGGGCCCATCGCCCCCACCTACTCGGGGGGTCTTCACTGGCCAGCCAGCAAGGCTCTGGGCACCCCTGCGGGCCTGTGGAAAGCCGCAGAGCGCTTTCCTAGCACACGCTCACGGAGACACGCGTGCACGGGCACACACACATGCACTCCCTCCAGTGCCAGGCTGTCTGGCCTTGCCACCAAAGACCAGGAGGCCGAGGCCCAAGAAGACGCAGAAGCCCTGAGGCTCAGTCGCCACCCAGAAGGAGGCCCGCTTCCCGGGCTGACGTGCCCTGGCGAGGCCCCTGGCCTGGGCCTCCCTCCTCGGCAGCGCGACGGCTCCTCCCTGGTTGGGCTTGCTGAGCCTGGCTTGCTGCTCTGCCAGGCAGGTTTGGCACAGCACGGCCACTCAGCCATGGCCCCCGCGGGGAGCCTCTCTTCTCCCCCTTGGGTGTCCTCCTTGGGGTGTCCTTCCAGGGCTCACGGGAGAAGGGCACTCTCGGGGGAGCCAAGGCACTAGTCTACTGCCTCCTTGAATCTTCTGGTAACCCCGGGGGAAACGGAGGCTCAGGCTAAGGATGGCAAAATGCAAGTGATGGGCCCTCGGCCACCCTCACTCTCCCGGGTCACAGGTCAGGAGCTGCCGCTCTGCTGGTCAGTGCCTGCAGGTTCAGAGGGAGCAGGGCAGGGGCGGGGCTGAGGAAGGGACACCGCCTCATGCTGCATCTATGACCAGGGCCTCAATGGCCCAGGTGCGGTAGACCGGCTGGAAGGCAGGTGGTGGGTGCCCTGCCAGAGCCAAGCATAGGGGTATGCATGTATGCACACGTGTGTATCTCTGTGTTCTTGTGTGTGCATGTGTCTGTGTGCATGTGTGTGTGCATGTATATTTGTGTGTTTTTGTATGCATGCGCATGTGTGTGCATGTGTGTTGGTTCGCATGTTTGTGTATGTGCATGCTTATGTGCATATCTATGTGCATGTATGTTGGTGTGTGTCTGTGTATGCATGTGTCTCTGTATGTCTGCATGTGTACACACGTGTGCATGTGTGCACATGTGTATGTGTGTGCCTGTGGGAGGGACGCTGAGAGGAGCGTGGGTGCTGCCACACTAGGGCTGTGGAGGTGAGCTGTTTCCTTTCCTGTGAGGGAGATGCCAGCTGTCGCTCAGCGCTGTGGTGGGCAATGGCTGATGGGAGGGCCCCTGGGCTGGGCACAGATGGCACTGCTGTCCACAGGTGGTGAGGCTGGGCGGGGATGGCTGCAGTGCGGATGGGCAGGGTGCCGGGGTGGCGGGGGTCCTCAGCCCTGGATTCTGGCGACAACGGAAGGCAGCGAGCAGGCATGGTGTTAGAGGCTTTGGAAAGGGAGAAGGATGGTAGTGTTTCAGGATTTTGGTGGCTGGGTTAGCACAGGAGGAAGCAGGTCAGAGCGAGCTCTTGGCCAGGGAGATGGTGTGCCTCACTGGAGAAAAGGATACAAGAAACAGTGAGGAAACAGTGAGGAAGCAGCAGTCTCCCGAGGGCGTGGCAGCAGCAGGGGGCTAGGCGTGGTTCTCTAAATTGCTTGCTATGAACATGTGTCAATTTAAAGACTGAATGCTATATGGAAATAAAATGGAAAGGTGAAGGAATTCCTTAATCTGAGGATACAGCGATCTCCTCAGACACTGGAGGAAACGTGGCGGAGCTGTTATCCTCCTCAGAAGGTCAAGTGGGGAGGCCTACTGGGCACATGGCAACACGAAGGCAAACAAGGGCAGAGCCTTCTGCTGGCAGACGTGCCCATGGTGCCTGTGTGCCACGGGCCAGCTCCTGCCTTTGCAAGATGGCAGGGCCGCATGGCTTGTGGCGATGGTGGTGGGGCAGGGTGACAGTGGTGATGGAGATGGTAGGGATGGTGGGGTTGTGCCAGCCAGCTTTCTGTCATGGACTTACCGTGGTGACAGGGTATCTGAGACAGGCAGCTGATAAAAGGGCTTGCTGGGGCTCATGCACTGTGGCTGGTCCTCTTGCTTTTGGGCCTGGGTGTGCCCTGTGGGGGCAGCATGTCCCTGCAGGAAGCCACTGGGAGGACGCTGCTCACCTCATGCAGCCAGAGAGAAAAGAGAGAGGAGGAGAAGGGGCAGGGGCCCACATGTGCCCCCACAGGGCACACCCAGCGACCCAGCTGCCTTCTGCTGCGCTTGCACCCTAGAGGCCCCACTGCCCCCCAGGGGCGCTGCAGCTGGGCACCGAGCCTTCCCACACTGCACTTTCATGCTGCAGCAGTGGGGGCAGGAATGATGGTGATGGCCCCAGGGATGAGGAGTGATGCCGGGCGATGGTGACAGCCACAATGATGGCAGTGCCTGCGGGAAGGGTCGTGATGGTGGCGGCGGCAGTGGCGGTGGTGATGGTGGTGATGATGTGGCTGTGCTTGGGGATTTTGATGACTGTTGTGGAGGTGACGACAGCGTCAGTGGTGGTGGTTATGGAGGGTCATTGTGGTGGTTAAACTGCACAGGAAATACTTCAAAGAATTAACAGTTGGGATCTTTCTGTAAAGTTTCTGCATGTCTAAAGAATCACCAATAGAGTAAAAAGAAAACCAACAAATTAGGAAAAAACTTATAGCCAACTGTCTCTCAGATAAACGACTTCTATCTAGAACATATAAAGAATTAAAAAAGTCAGGGCCCCCAAATTCAAAGACCCAATCCCAAAAGGAGCACCTGAGATGCAGTAGACTTCTCGAATGAAGAAATACAGATGGCAAGTACATACATGAAAAAATGTTCAAATCATTGGTCATTCAAGAGATGCAAGTTAAAATACCCCTGAGAATCCGCCTCCCCCAGAAACAATGGCTGTCGGCAAGAAGTCATCAACGCCACGTGCTGGAGAGGCTGCGGGGAGCAAGGGGCCCTTCTCCACTGCGGGGGTGCAGCCTGGGCAGCCACTATGGAAATCAGCGTGGGGATTCCTCAGAAACGAGGAGGTCGCCTCCACCCCAGCTCTCCCCTGCTGGGTATGTTTCCAGAAGAACCGAGCACGTCCTTCCGCGGTTACTTGCGTGCACCCGTGTTTATGGCAGCGCGGTTCGTCATAGCTACATTTTGGAAACAGCCCAAACGCCCATCAACTGAGGAATGGATGAAAAAGAGGTGGTATTTTTATACAATAAAGTATTACTCAGCTATAAAAAAGATAAACCTGAGGATTTTATAAGTAAAAGGATGCAACTAGAGACCACACTCATGAGTGAAATAAGTCAGACCTGCATGTGCCAACATTGAATTGTTTTCTTAGTATAAGAATCTGAAAGAATAACTAAAATCTGAAAGGTACACTAGAGACTGTGAACGGAAAGGAGTCTGTTCAATGGGAAGGAAAAAGTGGGGTGAAGTAAAGGACAACAGAAAAAAGGGAAAAAGATAAGTTTACGTATGTACACAGAGTAGCTTGGATAATTGCACTGCTAATTTCTGCTAACTAAAGGCAGCAGTTAATGCGCACACTTTTTCTTTTTCCAATTTTTCCCCTTTTTTATCTGGTAATCTAAACAACAAATTTAAAGATAATATTATGGAATACATCAACCGTTGTCAAATTCATATTATTTTGCTTGGTGAAATTCTGTATCACTTCTATTTTTTTCTTTTTCTTTTACCATCTTGTCTTCTCTTTAAAAAATAAAATAATTATCATAAAAAGAGATGGTGGTGGTGATTGTGAACATGGGGTGGTGGTGGTGGTGGAGATGATGGCGATGTGGTGATGTTCATTGTGACATGGTGGCGGGCAGGGCAAAGATGGTCGTAGATGCCAAGGTGGAGGGAGGGGGTTGTGAGGGCAGTGACGAGCTGTGACAGCTTTCTCATGCCAAGGCTACTCTGCTAAGGTCTGAAGCATGCCTTCCCGTACCAGCCCCTACGTGTGCCCACCCTCTGGGGTAGTGCTAGCTGCCACCACGCCTTGTGGAGTGGAGAGGAGAGGCCAGGAGGGGACGTGGTTGGCCCTGCCCTGCAGGTGGAGCTGTACGTTGACCTGGGCCACCACTCTCAGCCCAGTGCTCTGTCCCCTTGGCCTCAGAGGCAGTTGGTGTCAGCGGGGGCATCAGGAAAGGAATTTTCTGTGGTGCCTGCTGCGAGCCCCGGGGTGGGGGATATGTGGCTGCAGCTGAACCCAGACTGGCTGGGGTAGCGTGCGGAGCAGGTTTCCAGGGGAAGATGCTTCTGTGGGGGACCTGGGGCCACATGTCCAGGGTTTGGGTCTCCTAGAGCCCGCTGCTGTCATCTTGCTGGCCTTTCGTCTTCTCAGCCTGGCCCTGGGATATGGAGGCTTCTCCGGGTCTCTGGTCCCCGGGCTCTGCTGGCCCACAGGTGCTGTGGCTGCACGTCCCATCCACCCTCTGTACAGGGCAGAGCAGAAGGCACAGTGTCCCGTAGGAACCGCTGGCCGTCACCCAGGTGGGGCGTGGCTTGCAGGCCCCCAGCACTACCTGGGCTGGCCCTGTCATCTGCTGCAGCTCCTCCCTTGTTGCTGCATGCCGTGCTGCAGCCTCTTGCCTGGCCGCTGCCTGCCTCCCCTCCATGGTGGCCTTGGGCACTGTGGCCCTTCCTCCCTGCCATAGGCCCCGTGGGGACCTTGGGGTCACCGGGTCTGGGCCTCGGCTGCACTTTAACACATTCGCTTTTCTACCTCAGGTTGTGCAGGCCTGAGTCTCCATCCCCTGGGCTGGGCTGCTCCTGCACTGAGAAACCTCCTTCCTCTGGCTTGGAGTGGGTGCAGTCCCATGAGGAGCCTGCCTTCTCCTCCCATGGGGTGGGCAGCCGCATCCTTTCACAGACTCTCTGCCAGGCTTTGCACACGCTTTACTGTGGAGGACAGGCTGTGTTGCTTCCTGTCTGGCATGGAGCAGGTTCTCAGGGTGTTTCCTGGGTGTGTGCATGAGTGAGCCAGTGAATGGGATCGGCTAGGGTCTCAGGGGTCCTCACGGCAGAGCTGGGATTTCTGCCACTCAGCAAGTGCGCACATGGGCTCCTGAGGCCACGCCACATCAGGGCCTAATACCTGCAGGCAGGTGGTCTGAGGCTTCTCTCCACAGGCTGCAAAGGGTGGCCGGGTGATGTGGCTACAGGGGCCTCTGCACCCCTGGTGTGAGCCAGTGACGTGTGGCCCGGCCAGGCGGCCCAGCCGCTGGAGACCTGTACGCGTTGCCAATGCCCAGAGGCCTGTTGGCGGCAGCCTGGGGAGACAGGACGCAGGCAGGGCTGACCGGTGGCCTCTGCATGTGGGAAGCCTGCAGGGACAGGAGAGGGAGCTCGCAGGCCCAGCCTTCTCCATCAAAGCAGCAAGGAAACAGAGCAGCAGATGAAGGCCGTCCGGCGCAGTGTGGGCAAAGCCAGCCTGGCTGTTAGGCAACGGCCCCAGATCTCTTTGTTTCCCCACTTCTTCCAAAGTGGCAGAAGATCAAGGCCCTGAGCTTGAAATAACAGAAGGGAAATAGCTTGCAGACCTGCATCTGGAGGCCAGAAGGGCTCTAATAGCTGCGCTGGAGGGTGGGGGCAGGGCGGGCCTGGAGCTGATTCATAAATTCTTTTCCACGCTTCCCACGCCGCCGGCTGAGACACCGGCAAGGTCCTGGGAGCTCCCTCTGCTGTGAGCAGCGCAGCACGGTGACACCCTGTCCAGTGGTCTACGGCACGTGGAGGCCCCAGGCATATCTGCCGTCCTGGTCTTGTCAGCCCTCACCTGCACCAAGGTCCTGTGACATGGGACACGTGCGGACACATGTCTGTGGCCATCTGATGCTCCTCAGGACACCAAGGATGCGTTTGCAGACAGACAGCTGGCACAGCGTCACATCTCAGCTGTGCAGGCTTAGTAGGGTGGACGTGGGAGGACAAAGCCCCACGCTTGGCCTCTGGCCTGCTCACACAGTGTCCTGAGGGCCGAGGGCCCCTCTTTCTACCAGGCCAGCCCAGAGTTCTCAGGAAGTGGGGTAGTGGGCCTCCTTGCTTTGGACCTAGGACACGTTGCCATCACAAAGATGCCAAGTGTCACCACAAAAGGGACACATTTGCCAAGGGGTGCCACGGGCACTAACATGATGCTCGCTGTTAACTGAGGCCTGGCCTCGATATGCGCCACTTGGGGCCATATTCTGTACTGAATCCAGTGGACTCCTTGTCACGTGCTTTGGAGGAGCTGGAGTTGAGGGAAGGCTGGAGGGTGGGCTAGGGTCACGTGGCTCATCAGAATCACAGCTGGGGGGACTCCAACTTCCCTGACAACCAGCTGGGACTTTCCAGAAGCCCTGCTCCCTGAGTGCACAGCAATGAGCCCCCCGCCCGGTCCAAGTCCGTTCTCAAGAGTGTGATTCCTAAATGCAGTTTGCATCCCGTCACCTCCCACCTCAGAAGCTGGCAGGAGCTCCCTGCTCCGCTGTGCGTGTTGGCCGCGGTGACGGATGATGAGTAGGCTGGAGGTGCCCACCGGGCAGCGAGACAGCAATGTGCCCGGGCGGGCAGGGAGCATGGGATGGTCGTACGTGTCCTCCTGCCAGCTGTCTGTGGTCCCTGGCTGTGTCATGGGGCTCAGGCACTGGGCAAGCTTGTGGTGGACCCCGTCCCAGTTGAGCCACCAGCTCTGCATCTGAAAGCCCTGCTCTGTGGACTTCAGGGCTGGGGCTGTGGGATTATGGAGGCAGGCTGTGCTTGCTTCGAAGACAGGTCCGAGGTGCCCGCGGACAGAGGCCGCCTGTTCCACCTGCTGCTGGCTTGGGATTGTGTTTGCGGTGAGTTTGTATTCCAAACCTACTGGAAGGTGCTGGGTGTCAGGCGGTCCTGGGGTGGCTGTGCTTGGGGTGGCTATACCCCCATCCGGCTTTTGTTTCCTTCTGACCATATCAGTGACCCAGTGGGGAACCGAGACAGTCTCTTTGGTCACTGCTGTCATCAAGGTCCCAGGCTGCCACCCTGTGACTAAGGGTGCTGTCTTCACTGGCTGTGGCATTTTCCAGGGGCACGGGGGTGGGGCGGGGGAGGTCGCCCCACTCAAGTGTCTATGCAGGGGTCTCTTGACATCCCCTCTGACTTGTAATTGTCCCATGCGTTGTCCTGCTCGAAGCCACCTTGGGCCCCATTGCCTGCCACGCCCGGGCCCTGGTGTGGGCCGTACTTGGCTTCTCACCTCATGCTTGCAGCCCCAGCAGGCTAAGATCCTGGTGCAAGGAAGGAAGGCCGAACCATTCTGGAAGGACACAAAAGACAGCATTTCTGTATCCTCAGGGAGGGGAGAGTTGCAACCAGGTCACAGAATACCTGACCTCTGGACCAAATCAGGGGCAGCAGTGGGCCCTGAGAGGCCTCCACAGCGCTGGTTCAGGCTGTGTGCTCCTTCGTGTCCCGGGGCTCTGCTCTGCTTGGATATCCAGGGCCCTGGGCTGCTGGAGACTCCACTACACGGGCTAGTACAGCGCAGAAGAGACCCCAAGGGTCTCCAGTCGCATGCTGGTGCTCCCGCATTTGGCCTAGACATCACAGGATGGGTTGTCAGTTTGCTCTTGTCCAAAGCCCATTGGTCAGAACCAGTCATGTGACCTAGCCATGTCAAGGGGGTGGGACAATGTGGGAATCATGTTGACCCGTTATGAAGGATAGGCTCATTAGCACAGGCTCTACCCTAATACACTCAGACATCAGATGGGATGGGTGACTTTCTTGGGAAATATAAATGAGCAGAATTGATTTAAGATATGACACATCAAAAGAGGGGCAAAGGAAGGAGTGGGAAAGATTCTAAAAATTCCCTTTAGGGCTTGGTGGTGCATGCCTGTGATCCCTGCTGAGACAGGAGGATGGAAAGTTCTAGCCCAGCTTGGGTAGCTTAGTGACTTAGACAGACTTCGTCTCAAAATGAAAAGGATTTAAAAAGGGCTGGGAGCTCAGTGCGAAGATTCTGGGTTCAATCCTTGGTACTCAAAAAAAAAAAAAAAAAGACTTCCTTTTAGACCTTGCATCCTACTCCAGATGGGGTTATTGGAAGGTCACTGAGTATGCCTAGGGCAGGGTGAAATGCTTCTGGAGCTGCCTGAGGGCTGGGTGCCAGGTGTGCAGGCCCCAGCGGCTGGAAGTGGGAGACAGACCACCAACAGCATGGCCTTAGGGATGGGCAGAGCCGCCCCTCCCTCCTGCTTGCTGGCTCTCTAAACGTGTGAGAGAGTCACTCAGCCCCAGTCACTTCTGCCAGGGAATCTGGGGTCTGGGCCCAACCCTCTGGACAGAATCCTGGGAGAAAATTCCCTGGTAAGCAAGATGGTTGCCTGGGGGCCAAGGAGGAGCCGAGAGAGGAGGAACCTGACGCCCACAGGACTGCAGAGGGCGCCACTGGCAGAGCAGGGCGGGGTCGCTGTGGGGTGGGAGGTGTATGTGGAAATGTGTTCAGAGTTAAGCAGTGCAAGTCCTCAGCCACGAGGCCCCCACCGGGTGCTGCGGCGCCAAGGCCCAGGGACTGTGCCTGCAGCGCAAGAGCGGAGAGTGTGCACACACCCCCTCCGAGGGTGGGGTGGGCAAGACAGCACTGCGTGGGCAGTGAGGGCCCTGCCCTGCCGCGGATCCAGAGAGGGCTGCTCACGGGAGTGAGGTCGGTGGAGAGTGCAGCGATTTTTATGTGCTTGGATGCTAAGTTGCCCAGGCTGGGCTTGGACTTGCTGTTGTCCTGCCTCAGCCTCTCAGAGTGCTAGGAGAGAACAGCAGAGGCCTATTGCAGAGCCTCCTGCAAGGGCCAGGAATCCTCCTCATCGACATGAGTGCTGAAAGGGGCCTTGCAGTAAGCAGCTCTCTCCAGAGTGAAATGGGTGGCCTGGGCAGAGCTAGTTCGATTTGTTTGAATGAGGCCCTGGGCACTTAGGGAGGGACAGGCGCGCTCTCCGTCCTTCAGCTCTCAGCCCCCCCCCCNCCGCATTGTCCAGGTAAAGTCAGGTGGGAGAGACGGACAGCAAGCGCAAGATGAGCCCTGTTCAGCCTGCACAGCTGGCGAAGGGACGAGTGAGGAAGGGAGGGCAGGTGGCTGCAGGATGTGTGCGCCAGCTTGGTCAGCAGCGACCCCTGCCGCAGAGGCCCCTCTGCCCCGCAGAGAAGCTGGGGAAACCCCTCCACCCCGCCACCTCGGCTGCCTGCGGAGCCGGCCGCCGAGAGCACATTCCGAGGAGCATTTCCAGTGCCTGCTCTGCCTCCGAGTTTATTTATTTGTCTCAATCCATCCCGGTGACATTCAAGCGTGGCGTCACTACGCATTTCACGCTGACGGAAGGAAGGGCTCTGTGCAGCGGCGGCAGCAGCGGGGTGGGTGGGAAGCGCTTCTCAGCTCCATCTAATTTAAAGCACCTTTAGCTGAGCGCTGCAGTGAGAAGGATGTGGCTAAAACAAAAATCAGAGCAGGATCAAAGTGCGCGCACAAATCTGTTCCTTCTGGACGCGGCTCCTCTTTCCCATTCCCTGTGATCCACTCAGTCCCAGCGAGCCGACGTGGCACAGTGCCAGGATGTCCCTGTCTCCTCGGAGCACAGGGTGAGCAGGGTTTCATCTCTGATTGATGGGGCGAAGGCCGCACGGCGGGTTTGAGGGAGATCTAAGGCCTTCCTAATTTCATGGTGGACCTGTGAAGTGTCACATTAATCAGTTCTCTTTATGAGCAGTTCAAAGACAGTCGGAGATGTTGGTAAGGGCTTGTTTGAAGCACACAGCAGAGGGGTTTCAGGATTTTATCAATGACCTGCAGCTTCCACCCCGTCTGCCCAGCCACCTCTCGCCCAGCTGTGGCTTTGGGGAATATTCCAGAATCCTACAGCACTAAGGGAAGCAGACACCATCCGCTGACCGCGCTATGTAGACAAGCCAGTGAAGGCCTGCAGAAGGCTCCTTTCTCGCCTGGGTCCTCACTGAGTGTGTCTGGGGGCAGAGGCGGCTCAGCCTGTGCCGGCTCCGATGAGATTGAGCCCAGGGTGCTGTACCTGGGGAGTCAGGGGTGGGCCCAGAGTGTGCCCAGTGTTGACCCCTTTCACACCCACCCCTACTTCCTCAGCTTGCCTGGAAGACACTATCCTCGTAAAGCCCACTGGTGGCTCTCTGTTCAGAAAAAGAGCCACTCACCAGCCACCAGGCCACCTGCTCTCAGGTAAGGCTTTGATTGGCCCTGCTTGGTCAGTGCTTAGCCTTGGACCAGTCGCTGTGTACAGAAAGATGGGGTTCTGTGATTGGCCAGGCTGGAGCCCCGGTGTTGGGCCTGTGATTGGCAGGCCTGTAAAACACACTCTCTCTCTCTCTCTCTCTCTCTCTCTCTCTCTCTCTCTCTCTAGTTAAAGGAGGGACTCTGGGCAGAATGTCACTGTTTGGAGCTTTAGTTGCTGCAGGCTTGTTCAGTGGGTGGGCCAGGGAGCACTGAGGAAAGAATGAGAGACGCGGTGTTCGTAGGGACCGGGGCCTCGCCTGGGAGGTGGTCACACACCAGCTCTCTGGCAATGCAGAGAGGTGGGGTTACCTGCCTGGGAGGAACCAGGGAGAGCACCCCAACGCATACACAGGCCAGGCGGCTCTCACCTGCGCTGCCCTGCGACTGCATCGTGACTCCAGATTGTCCACTCTGCTGCACTGTGACTTCACCTGTCCCGGTTCCTGTGCCCCCAAGCACTCAGCCGGTCCGCTCTGGCCTGCAGGGCCACCTGGTCACATACATGGCTTGGAGGGACGCATGTCAGGCCGTTCTGGAGCCCCTTAGGTGCCTCTTTGTCCCCGGAGCCACGTGTCTGGGTGAGCTAGTCACCCAGCCTCCTCGATCCGGGAAGAGTCTCTCTGATGACGGGGCCGTAGTTATTTAGTTTTCGGTATTGCTGGCCATCAGCAATAACAGCTTAGAGTTTGGGCAGTGGTCAATAAATATCAGTAAATATGAATACTTTCAGTAAAGTTAAAAAATTGTGATCGCTTCCCTCAAATGACCAAAATATTTTCAGAGCACAGCAAGTGAAGCCAGGCAGGCGGCGAAGCGCCCGTAGGTGCAGCTGCAGTGAGCCGTTCCGAAGACCGCAGGTTCGGAAACAAGGCCGAGCAGTCTACCTAACGCTGGGAACCTCATGACTGACGAAACAAGAGCGACTGTGGTCTCCACAGTGTCCGGGGGACAGAGGCTAAGCGGCGGAGAACGTGTAACCTGTCGGTGCAAGGGACGTGGAGGAAGCGTGTAGAGCAGCTGGGATCACACCAGGAGAGACCCCTCGGTCCATTAACATCCTGGAAACTCTGGCCTGCTTAAGGGGAGACTCTCAAGATGGTACACGCGACAAAGACAGTTATATATTCACTCTGAGAAAGCTGGACATGAGTACTAAGAATATTTCTAAGTAAAATAAAAAGGAAACAGAAACTAAAACAGGCATCACAAAACTGGTACCATAAAAACTGAGACCCAAGGAAGGTATTAAACCGCATGGACAGTAGTTCTTTCTGCTGGTAAAAGTTCAGTATACAATGAAGGTATAAGTTTATGAGTACAGAAGCAGTGTGTGTTTGAGCAGAGCTTGGCTACAGGATGAGGAAGTCTGGGAGCAATCCCACAGGAGCGGGAGGGCAATCTGGGTCCTAGAGGATGGCGCAGGATGGAGCAGGACAGTTGTCGGGCTCGCGATGGACTCGCGTCGCCCTCTCCCTTCAGTCAAGTGAAATCCAGCAGAAGCATCTGCCTGCCAAGACTGGATGCGAGCCTGGCCTCAGGAGTTTGCAAGTGACCTGGGAGACAGGCCTGCCCTTCTGTCCACCACAGCGCCTGTGGCTGGTGTCCCGGCCTCGGCCAGCTGTGTCTCCTCAACCCCCAGTGCTGCAGCAGTGAGCAGAGGCCCCTGGACCAAGGGTGGCCGCAGGGACTCAGTCCCTGGCCAGTGACAGCCCCACCGTCCTTCATTTCCCCTGTGCCATGCAAGACATGAGCCATTGCTGAGCCCTGTCCTACTCCAGCAGGGCTGTCCTGAGTACTGTGGCCAGGGCGGGGCACCTCCAAGTCACAGCATCCACCAGACACCATGTGGGGCTCATGTCTCTGTCTCTCTGACTCTCTGTCTCTGTCTCTGTGTCTCTGTCTGTCTGTCTCTCTCTGTCTCTCTGTCTCTGTCTCTTTCTGTCTCTCTCTGTCTGTCTCTCTCTGTCTGTCTCTGTCTGTCTCTCTGTCTCTCTCTCATACTGGGGATTGAACTCACGGCCTTGTGCATGCTAGGCAAGCACTCTACCACTGAGCCACATCCCTAGCCCTCTCTCTCATAAATAAAAGAGAAAAATAAAATCAGCAGTGACAAAATAAGAATGAAAGCAAAATGTTGCATGTTTAAGTTATGGCATGGAGTCTGGGACAACTGATAAAATAAGTTCTAGTTTTGAAATTGTCAAATGAAATTAGAAATTATTGAAAAGAAAAGACAAATGCAATGGAAAGTAGAAAAGATCAAATATAATAGTGGAAGTCATTGGAAAACTAATGCAATAAAATTGATAAAAATCAGAGTGGACTCTTTCAAAAAATAGAACAAACTAGTAACTAATAAAAAATGGAAGAATATGTGACTAAATGAATAAATCAGGTAAGACCAACTTCTGATAAACTAGAGTTTGACGAGAGTAATGCTTACAACTTTATGCTGAAAGGGTAAAAATGTGCTCAAGAGGTTTTTTTGGTACCAGGAATCCAACTCAGGACCTTGTGCTTGCCAGGCAGGCGCTCGTGCTGCTGAGCTAGCTCCCCAGTAAAGACACTTTCCAGAAGCCTATTTATTAAAATGAATGGAAGAAGTGGCCGACCACACAGTGCACATCGGAGAAAGCTGTAAAGGCCGCAGCCTTGGAGTGTGACTTGCACGTGTGCAGGTGTGTGCCTGTGTGCCTGCGTGTGCCTGAGTGCACGGCTGAGCGCGGCGTGAGTGTGCCCGGTGTGTGCGTGCTGTGTGTGCCTGGATGTTCCTCCTGCGCCTCCTGCTGGCTTCCCAGCCCCTCCCGTAGCAATGACACTGGGCCGGGGAGTCCGCTGGAGACAGCCTGTGTGCTCCGTGGGCCCAGCCCCACCGGGCCGTCTTCCTGCTGTCCTCAGGGTTGCAGGAGGCCGGCAGCCTGGATCACAGAGCAGCTTCCCCGCTCTCTGACTTCCGGTCAGTGGGCAGCAGGAGAGAGGAGGGTGTGGGGTACAGGTGGGCAAGGCCACCTAGCCTCTGAGGTCATCACGACCTCATTGGGGACCACCACAGGGATAGGAGAACGCAGAATCTTGGGTCTTTGCTTACTATTAGAAGCACAGTTCAGGTTTTCTTCTGGGGCAGTCAGGGACTTAAAAGCCATTTCATACAGAGCCATGACACTCTGCTTTGGCCGGATGCACACAGGTAACCAGAAGCGGAAGAGCCAGGCCCTCCTTGTGGAGCCTTTGTGCTCAGATCCCTGCTGAGCACTGCAAGGGGGCGTTAACCGTGGGGAAGCACTGTCCAAAAGTTGGATTAGCCCTGAATTGACACGATCTCATCCCTTCAAGCCCGAGGCCTCTAGGAGGGGGTTTCCAGGGACATCCAAGTAGGTCCAGTGTCTCCACCGTTGTCCTGACCTGTGATCGCCCAGAGTCTAGGGAAGGCAGCTGAACACAATCGAGATGTCCTCAGGAACAGGCCTTTCCTGGGAGCTGGGCCATTCCTCACATATGAGGGGTCCACAGCTGTGACACCAGGGCTGAGACAGTGACCAACTGGACCCAGCCGCCCGCTGATCCTTGCTAGCTGGCCCCCGCCTTGCAGGAGGGCTGGGCCACACCCCTGATCGGGCTGAGCCTCCTGCAGCTACCCACCCTGGGGTGCTTTCCTATCTTTCTCCAAATTTCCATGGACAGCTGTGTTCCTGGGAATATGTGCTTAGTTCCACTCTCTGTTTCTCCTAAAGCCAGGACCTGCACCAGCTGGTGACATGTCCTCCTTGCCTGTGGCATCACTTGGCTTCTACAGGCCTAGGTGCTTGTCCCCACCTCTGCTCTTCCTCGGAGGCCCTGGCTCTTCCCTGCTGGTGCAGCAGCCCTGGTGCCTTCCTGATACCCTTTCCAGGAGGCCCTTGCTCCCCACTTTTGGGGGTGCATGGGGCTAACCCTGCCCATCCTTCAGGGTCTGCTGGGAGCTGAGCCCGAAGGCATCGTCTGAGCATGACTGGGCAGTGCAAGCATGAAGACCCACTTCCTGGACAATGAGGAGCTTCAGGCCAAGCTTTTCCCACCCCACCTCTGCCCCTTTCCCAGTCAAGGGACCCCTGGGCACCCTGACCCCTGCGCAGCCTCTGCCCTGCAATCCCAGGACTCTAGGAAGCCGAGGCAGGAGGATGGAGAGTTCCTCGCCCTCCTGCCCCTGTACAGCACTGGCTGTGTCTGGCTCACTCCAGGTCCCACCGCTGACCCGCGCCCCAACCTTTCTGCCGACAGCGGGCCCTCCGGATGCTGCTGCCTAAGCAGGTGACTGCTCCTATTGGCCAGTTTAGATGTTGTACATTTCTGCTCCTCTGTCGCCTGCTGTGTCAGCACAAGTGTGTTCCCTAAACTGGTGCTGGCCTGAGGGCAGAGCCACCGCCTCTGCTGGCCTGTGTCCTGCGTGCACAAGGAGCAGGGCTGGAGAGAGGGACTCCCGGGTGATTGGTGGGAAAGGACAGGCACAGAACTTACTCCCAGCCAGGGTTCTCCTCACGGCTGAGGGGTGTGTGTGTGTGTGTGTGTGTGTGTGTGTGTGTG
>NDGN011493962.1:23818-34375 GCA_002564285.1 Tympanoctomys barrerae
TGTGTGTGTGTGTGTGTGTGTGTGTGAGAGAGAGAGAGAGAGAGAGAGAGAGAGAGAGCGAGCTACGGGGCACTGAGCCCAGGGCATTTGTGCTGAGCTAGCCCATCCCTCTCCATGTTTTATTTTGAGTCGCTAAATTGCCCAGGCTGGAACTTTCGACCCTCCTTCCCCAGCTTCCTCGAGGACCGAGACTCCAGGTGCATGTCACCTCGTCTGGTGCAGGCTGTTGTTTCCATAGTCCTTGGTCCAGGCAAACTGCTGATGGAGAAGGTCCTCGGAGATGTCAGCGTGTCCGCGGGTCCCTGGGGAGGGCCACGGAAATTCCTGCCTTTGGAAGTCCGTAAAGTCTGAGGGAGGCCTTAGGGAGAGGCTGACGGCAGGGGTGGGAGTAGGCAGGGGCTGGGCTAGGCCGCTGAAAGCCACAGCCAGGCTGGAGGGGAGGCCAGGGAGGGCCTCTGCACGTCAGGAGCCACGGGCTGCCGCTTCCCTGAGTAGCCTGGTGTGCAGGGCGCTGGGCTCCTTCCTGCGGCCGCCTGTCACTGGCATTTTTTGATCTTGTCTGGCCTGCAGCAGCGTGGGCTGGCTTATGGGCTCCGGCTGGGGGTGCAGGAGCTGGTGGGGATTAGGCCACCCTCACTCTCTGTGGCTCGCTTTCCTCCTTGCAGCATAGGCTGCTGGGCTTTGTCCCTCCCACCTCAGGACTTCCTGTGGGCCCCTGCTGGGGCAGCCCAGCCCACATCTGCCACTCACAGTGGGGGCCAGGACTGGGGTCTGGGGTCCAGGTGGGCCTGGCACAGGTGCTGGCCTTGCGCTCCATATCCACGGTCCAGGGACTGCTCCCCTCCCCTCTCCCTGGCCCCAGGCTGCCTCAGCTTCCTACTTGGCCCCACACTTCCTAGGTCCCCTCCTGCCATGGGGACAAAGTCCAGTCCTCCTCCATGGCCAGCAGGCTTCTTCCTCCATGACCTGACTGCTCCAGGTCTGTCCTAATTGCAAGTGGACATCAGCTTTTCAGGGTATTCCAGGGGGTTTAAGAGAATCTCGAATGTGTGTGTGTGTGTGTGTGTGTGTGTGTGTGTTTTGGGACAGGGTCTCATTATGTAGTGCAGCCTGGCCTTGAACTCAGAGATCCTCCTGCCTCAGCCTCCCAAATGCTGGGATTGCAGGCATGCACCCCCATGCCTGCCTTGAGAACCCTGAATCTTACTTTGGGGCAAATGTCTCCTCTGGCCCCATGAGACTTCACAGGAGACTGCCCTGTGTCCACGTGTCCATGAGCCAGTCCTTGCAAGGCACCCACCATGGACACAGGAAACTGGGCACAGAGCGGGGATTCAGGGTTTCTTGTGGCTGCTTGGTTCTCCTGAAAGACTGGAAGAATGGTCCCCAAGCCATCCACAGAGCACAGCACTGCCGAGTGCCCAGGGCTGGGCTCCCGAGAGAGGGACCAGAGCAGATGGGCGGAGGGGCCAGTGCAGTGGGGAGAGGCGGGCCAAGTAGGTCTTCAGGCGCTGAAATCTGCTGGCTAAGTGCTTTGGGCTTTCTATGTCTGGGGACTCAGGAGTGAAGACGGCTTTTATAAGCTACTACGAAACCCGCGGGCCTTTGGACTCTGGCACCTGGGTTCCTGGGTACCTCTACCCTAGTGCTCTGGGATGGCGATGTTCAGCAGGGCAGCTCCCCCCAGGCCGTCACCCAGTCAGGTCACTAAGTGGCCCTGGAAAGTGTGCAGCCACTCAGAGTGGGACTAGTGGGGGCGCTGCCCCGCCAAGCCCAGCGCTGGGAGCAGTGAAGCATCCAGGGAGAGTTGGGGATGGCTGCCTGGATGTGGTGTGCAGCGAGGAATCCTGGGCTCAGGCGATGCAGAGTTGGGCTGGCCAGCAGAGCGCCTGCACCCTGTCCACCCATGCCGCCTGCGGAGGCCTGGCCAGGGCCGCCAGGCCCACGCTCCTGTTACCTGAGCCGGCAGCACTCGCCTGTAGAGGGGCTGTCGGCCTGCCCTTGATGTACAGGAGCCCCTGTCTGGAAGGTCTCAGATGCTCAGGCCTGCAATGTAGGACACTGAACTGAGTGCCCAGGTCACATATCTGGGAGTTAGCGTCCTTGTGCCAGCCCAGCACCCCCGCCCCCTGCTTTTAGGTGAGAGGACAGGAAAGGCCATGGCCCTGCGCATCCAGCTGTCAGAGCTGCACCAGGAACTTGGGCATTCCAGCTTCAAAACGGGGCTGTGCTAGGGAAGCAAGGCTGATCTGGGGTGTCCACCAGCACAGGAGGCACAAGGGATCCCTGGGGACCATTCCCTACCAGCATGGGAGGCAGAGGGGAGCCCTGGGCACCACTCGCCCTACCGGCACAGAAGTAGAGGGGAGCCCAGGGCAGTGTTTGCCCCACCAGCATGGGAGGCGAAGGGGGTCCCTGGGCATTGCTCGGTGCAGGCCCCTGGCGCCTCCTGGGCGTGCATGACCAGAGGGAGGGCAGCGTGTACCAGGCCATCAGTAGGGGATCAGTGGCCAGGAGCTTGGCGCCGCTCAGGAGCTGAGGACCAGGGTTCCCCTGGGTATAGAAATGGTAAGAGAAATGGCTGCCTGGCCCATCATGGTAGGATGCCTCATAGGGTTGTGAGAGGACGCTGCTGTCCCAATTGCGTCTCCCAGGCTCCTGATGGCCCTCAAAGGAGTCAGCCCTGACTGAGCTCTGCCCGGACTCCAGGCCGCAGGCTGGTGGTGCCTGCTATGGATGGGCTCACGTGGGCAGGCCTCTTCATTAAGAAAATAGCACAGCCACCTAAACAACTGGGAAACACTGTGCAGCAGAGCGGCACACTGTCCACGGGCCTCAGCACGCCTCACCCTTCGTGGCTGCCCTATTTTCCCTTCTGTGAATTCACTGACCTGCCTCTTCTTGTCGGAAGCTTGACTTACAGAAACTCTTTCCAGGCGTGGGGTCTTAGCTCTTTCTCACTGTGTTACCCCTAGTTTTACTGATTTGTCATTTGCTTAATTGTATATTTGAGGTACAGACACTTCACGCTTGCTGCGAGGCTTTTTCTTGGTTCTTCACACTTCAGAACACCTCGAATTGCCGTGAAGTTGGTTTGGTGTTCCATCATATTTTCACCCAAAGCCTCTCTAGCTTCTCGCTTTGTGCAGGGCTTTCAAGCCAACGTGTGGTTTACTCTGGGATGGGGCTAGGGCTGAGGTTTACAGAAAATTGGATTTTTGCCCCATTCCACTTTTCAACCCCGTGACTTGATAATTCTGCCCCGTCTGGCCACCTGCAACCCTCCCATCTCCGTGCTGGGTCTCTGTCTCTTCCAGGAGCGCACAGCATCTTGGTTCATGGACCTGATTCTCTGTACCGTTCTGGGTGCAAACTGAGCCAGGTGAGAAGCGAGTGACCCTGAACGGCTAGGTTCAGCGCCGACCTTATAGGAAAATTAGATTCAGTTCTTGTCCAGGTGGATTTGTGACCAGCATAGCGGAGAGAACTGAGGCTGGGGACTGGGCTTCCTCTGTCCTCCACTCTCCGTGGGCCCAGCAATCTTTAGGGCATGGTACTGGGGCTGGACAGCTTGCCCCGAGCTCCACCGCAGCCCTTTATTTTTCCTTTCACGACAGGGCCTGGCCGAGCTGCTCCGTTGCCCTGGCTGGGCTGGATCTGAATTCCAAGCCTCCTGCCTCAGCTTCCCAGAGTGCTGGGGTGGTGGTCTGGGCCTTCCCGGGCAGCTTCCTCTAGTAAGTTAGCGCCACTAAATTCCTTTCTGTAGCGTAACAGCCTCCGCTTATCCTAAAAGTAAGTTCCCTCCGCTGTTCCTTTCTCCCAGGCTTCAGTAGTTCTTGTCCCTTTCTTCTTTCAAATCATCTTCAGAGGATCACTTAGGCTTGGAAACAGCACTAAACACCCCCCACAAATCCGGGGGAGTCTGGGGTACGTACAGTGCAGCTTTCTCTCCATCTTTGCACCTCATCATGAAGGAAACACAACTTTCCACTGAGACTTTCTCCGGGGGGTCGGCCTGGCAGTACCTGAGCACAGATGCATCAGACGTTGCTCCGCGAGAGGCTGCGCGTGCTGCGGGGCTCAGACCTCTGCTCTGGGGACCCAGGCAGAGGGGGGTGGGGCCTGGAGCTACCGCCTGGGAGGCTGGTCCTCCCTCGTGGCCAGGGGTCCTTCGGGCCTGTCTGGGCTGCATCCTGCTGAGTGGGTGCCTGGCCCTGCATCCAGAGGAGCTGCCTTCCGTATCTCAGAGACGGAGTCACCGTGTGAACATTGCACCTTCCCAGGTTCTGCTGCTTGAGAATATTGAGAGTCCACCCTTGGAGCCCAGGACGCAGCCTCCGGCAGTGTGGGGCTGGGCTCCAGGAAGGAGCTATTGAGATCTGGGAGTTTTCCTGGCAGCCTCAGCTTCCCAACATGTGGGTGGCCTTCAGATCTGCTTACATATAAAACCAAAGCAAGGCTTAGCTTGAATTTTAAAGGGGAATGGAGCGATGTGAGCGGAAGCAACCCTGAAGTGTCTTTTCTTCATTGGGGACAGCCTTCCAGGAAGGAAGAAGGTGGCAGGAAGCAGTGCTGGGCGTGGCCTCCCACAGAGGTCCCCAGACCCCTAGCCAGCTTGGGTGAGGAGACCACCTTTGCCTTCCCAGGAGCAGCAAATGGAGACTGCTCTCCCGGTGGCTTCTGGTAGAAGCTCAGAGGCAGGCCAACCCCTTTGCCTGCTGGGACACACACCGTTTCTTCCACAGGGTGCCAGGGCGTGGCAGCCGCAGCCGCGTGGCCCCTGATTGGTGGGCCTTGCCGGGGCAAAGATGGCAGCCCTTTCCTCCTCGTCTTTGAAACTTAGCAATAGCAACTGCTGTGGCTGCTTAGGATTTCTCCAGAGAAATGGTAATAGCAGCTCAGAATCTTAAAAACAATGTCCTTTGATCTCAGAGTTCCAGGAAATAAAACACCTTTGCAGTTGTGGAGCCAGACAGGGACGCATTTCCAGAGGGTCCAGGTCCAGGGTGGCGTCCGCCTCTAGACAGCCGGTGGCTCTGGGCTTCCTGCGTGCACACCTCTGCTGGGACTCTGCAGATGATGTGCCGCCCGTGGCACCACCCAGGTGTGGACCCCGCCAGGCAGGCTCAGCCACGGCTGCCCAGGGCCTGGCCTTGGTCCTGGAGCCTGTGTCTTCTGATCAGGCGCAGGAAGATGCGTCCCGATGTGGCAGGCGGTGTGCTTCACTAGTCCTGTGGTGCGGATCGGCGCTGGGGCGGGTTGGCGCTGGGGTGGGGCTGAGTGCCCCAGCCCGTTCCCACTCAGAAGTCCTAACCTCAGTGCATCCCTGGGAGTGTATCTGAGGGAGGGGCTTTCACAAGGAAGCTAAGTTAAGATGAGGTCTTTTGGGTGTCCCTGATCTAATGTGACGGGTGTCCTTAGAAGTTAGGACATAGGCACGCAGAGGGACGGCCATGGGAGGACGCAGCAGGAGACAGCATCTGCAAACCGAAGGTGGAAGACGCAGGGCGCCTAGCTCTGCAGCTCCTGGACCCTGGACTTCCGCTTCCCGACGCAGAGGATCACGCTGCTCAAGCTGCCCTGGGGGTGTGTTGTTACGCTGGCCTGTGCTGACCCATAACGGTCGTGGAAGGGTCCCCATACTTCCTGCACGAGACAGAATCATTTGTGGAGCCTGCCTGAGCCCCGCAGGACAGGAGCTGGGTCCCCAAGACCTCAGAGTCAGAGGTGGCCTGTGGATGCCTCTGGGCGCTGTCATCACACAATGCTGATGAACTTGGGGGTCGGCTTGCAGGTGCAGGGCTTTCGAAAGCTCCCAGATGATGCTAAGGAGCAGCTGGGGGGCTACGGCCCAGGAGAGGATCGATGCCCGTGTGCCCGGGGTCCCCTTGGTCACCACAGGGGGCTGCTGGTACTTGGCTCTCAGGCGGGACCTCCTGAGGCTGTGAGGGGCTCTGAAAGCGGACTACAAGCCCTCCGTGGCGGGAAGGCTCATTTCCTGTGAGCCGGAACAATATTCGCACAGGCCACACACGCAAAGCTTAAAGAGCAACTATTTTTACAGGCGTCTCCAGTTTGTGAAAAAAATTCATTGAGCGCCCCGCTGACGGTCCACACACTGCTGTCTGTTCCCTGTTCACATAAAGTTTTAAAAAGCGGTTATTATTTTTCCATAACCATGCATCTTTGTGGGATCAAGGCTCCGCAGAGTCTGATAACAGAAATGTGTTCTCCTAAACCCTGTCAACTCAGACGTCCTTCTCTGTCTCCGCAGGCCGAGGCTGGGTGCTGCTGGGGCAGGCGGTGGCCATCCGTCCTGGGCGTCCAGTCGCTGGTGGTCTCTAGCTGGGCTGAGAGAAGTGGTCCAGCCTGCTCTGGAGTGCCCCCAAGGGGACAGAGGCGGGAAGGAAGGTGGGCCTGGCAGGACCAAGGCCAGGTGGGCGGGCTGGGTGGTGGCCCACAGTGTGGCACAGGGGCACACAGCACCCAGGGTGCCTTCCCCAAGTGTTTGGTCCAGGGCTGCAGGATGGGGCTGCCTCTCTGAACTTTGGTGAGGCTTTGTGCTGAAGCCTGAGTTGTGGCTGTTGAGAGGCTTTGGATTGGACGAGAAGTTCAAGTTCAGACTGGCCTGGCAGGGAGGCGTGGCTGGATGGGGCCAGTGGCATGGCCTGAGTATTAGCTAGGCCTCACATGTCTGGGACTCAGTGAGCTCTGGCAGTGCACAGCCCCTCTAGGGCTCCTGAAGCCTGGCGCCAGCCTTCCTTGTGTGCTGTGTCCCAGGCTCAGCATTGCACCTTGAGGTACGGATGCCGGACACAGAACGTCCTGGCAAGCAGGCTTTCAGAGAGCACCTCCTCTATACAGAGGGACTTCCTCTTGGCGTCTCTGCTGTCTGATGGTTTGTCCAGGTCCTGGCTGTCCTGTTGTGTTGGGATGAGGAGCCCCATGGGCATGGTCACCTGTGCCAGCTGGCAGGCCCTGGTCAGTGGGAGGTGCTGTAGGTGGGAGCTGTTCTCTGAGGGCTACATGGCTGGAGCCCCTCTGTGTAGCCCTCTGGCTGCCCCCATGGTATGGGCTTCCCCATGGTGTGGACTCCCTGCAGCATGGACTCCTGGCGTGGACTCCCTGTGGCACGGACTTCCCCTGGCACGGACTCCCTGCGGTGTGGACTCCCTGTGCCAGGCCGGTGTGCTCTCTGAGCTGTTCCCTCTTCCCTCTCAGGGGCTCCTGTTCACTCTGCCCACCTCACCACCTGGGCAGAACAGCTGTGCTCTCGCCGGCTCCTCTTACAGGTGGGCAGGGGCTGCAAGGGTACAAGGAGTCCCTGGGGAAGGGGCCAACACCTGGGGCCAGACTTCCAGCACAGCTGCACATTTGGCATCTTAGATTCTTCTTGTCTGCCTTTAATCTTTATTAAATTACTTACAAAATCAACACCCTCTTAATTTTCATAAAGTAGCATAGTTGACACAAAACAGACTTTGGAGCCAGAGGATCAAATGTAATCTCCACCTCACCACCTTCTCGCTGTGTGGCCTGGGACAAGTTACTTGGCCTCTCTGAACCTGTCTCTGCTTGTTTGACAGGAGGCGGTGATACCTGCCTGTGTCCTGGGGTACCTGTGAGGACTCCACCAGGCGAGGTACCCCGAGGGCTCAGTGCAAAACCTGGCTTCACTCAGTGGCATTTTTGGTGGTGGCCTCGGTTTGCAGATGCTGAGTCCTCCTGAGTCCTTAAGGAGTGTCACGTGGTGAGGCATTCAGTCCTCTGAGGGTCGTTTCTTCTGGATGGAAACAGTGGGGACGCCAAACAGGAGGCCGCCCCTTCCAGAAGCGCGATGCGAGCCAGAGCCCGTGCGCCCTCCGTGGAAGGTGAGGCCCTTGTAAAACTTGCTTTTTGGAAACGAAGAATTATGGGGAATGACATTAATTTAAAAGCTTTTAAGGAACCAATTCACCTGTGAAAGTGCTCCCCAGGTGACGGCCTTCCTGTGCGGAAAGCGCCCGGCCCTTAAAAGGATTTTAATTAACGTTTCTAGCAGTGCGCCGGTGGCATGAGAGCCTGCCGTCAGGAGCCGGGGCACCAGCCAAGACTTTTACAGCGGAGCTGGTCTTCTCCGCGGAGGTTGAAATAATACTCCCTGTACTCAGCCCACCGCTCGGTCAGGCCAAGAATAAGCTCCGGGCCGCCTGAGTGCAGCCGCCTGGGCAGCGGCTGGAGGCCCCTGGACCTGGGCCTCCTCGCCTCCAGCGCTGCATACACCTGGCTGCCACCCCCAGCGCTGTATCCTGACCTTGAACTGAACAGCACTGCAGTGACGGTGAAGGGCAGCGGGGTGCACATCCCGGCCAGACCCAGCTGGCTGCGAGCCCAGAGCTGCAGGCCGGGAGTCGCAGTGATGCAGCAAGAATAGCTAGGGAGGCCTGCCGGGCTCTGAGGAGCTCTGCCTGGGCTGGCTCGAGGGCCTCAGGTAGCTGAGGAAACACGAGAGGCCGCCTGGGAGCCTTCCTGGCTGACCCCCTTCCCAATTAAGCATCAGCCCAGGCCCAGAAGGCCCGGGTCTCCGCACCGTGGAAGGGGTGGCGGGGAACGCGGCTTCCACATGCTGAGTCCAGCTCATGCGCCGTGGTCTCTGCAGCGCGGGGGCCCCAGCCCTCATCACCACGTCACTGACTAAGCAGAATTGACCCTGTGGGCACCACAACAGCTTCCTCAGGGGCATAAACGCTCAAAAACCCCAGTGCCTGAGGGAGGGAGGGTTGGAACCAAGTTGCTCACTGATGGGAGCCAAAGCTTAGACCACAGGCTCCATCCCACCCTAAAACCTAACGCTTAAACCCTCAGCACTGAGCCCCCTTGGGCTGTGAGCTCTTGTCCCTGGCTTTGTCCTATTCTAAGGAGTGAATCTGTTTTTTCCCTTCCAGAAAAATCATTGATCCTGTGACTTCTTGGTGTCCTGCTCAATTTTTTCTTTAGGACACCAAGGACCTGGACAAGTGTGGTTGGCCTCAAGGCCTGCCTCCGGGCATCCCTCTGCCGGGCTGCGGCCCCTCCACGTGCGCCTGCTCCCGTGTGCGCCTGCTCCTTCACGCAGCCCCCCATCTTTCTGAGCTGACCTTTCTGTCTCCTGATCTCAATGCTTGCCCTCTGTGCCCAGTCAGGCAGCCCCTTCCCAGCACGGCTGTCAGAGCTGTCCGAGCCATTCGTCATTCATGGCTGGACGTCCTGGGAGAGCAGGACACTGGGAATCGTGGCCTGCACAGAGTCCCAGGACCCAGGCTGGGCCAGCGGCTACAGGTTCTCCACAGACGTCTGTGGCAACAGCCGACGATTGGTGGAGTTGGCTGCTGTTCCGTGAAACCTGGGCTTGACAAAGCCAGTCTTTCTGCTGGTGAAATAGGTACCCCGATGTTTGCAAGAGCTTGATTTTTTCCTGCCCCCCGTGTCCTCTTCCCTTGCCCCTTCAAGGCCCAAGGGCTCACATAGGCTGACAGCCGGCCCTTGGTGTCCGAGCTCCACAGGAGCTGCCGTTGGTCCTATCCCCAGTTCACACTGCATACAAAGCCTTGAGAACATTTGCACCATTTGACCGAGAAAGTCCACTTCTCTTTCCTTATTTTTGAAGAACAATCATGACGTTCATTTTCAGGCTAGTCACTTCATGGCCATGTTGTTTATAATAGGAAAAATCTGGAAGCAGCTTCTCTGTCCTCCTGTCTGTTTGGTGTTGTACTTCTTTTGTGTGTCTGGGTTTTCTTGCCATGCACGAGTCATTGCGGGAAAGGAGACTTCTTAGAGAGGCCAGATTGTCTCGGCTGACTCGCTCCCTCATTCACGCACTCGCTTGGTGCATTTTATTGAGCACTTGCTCTGTGCTGTAGGGTGGGTACCAGTCTTGTGGCGGGGCTCAGAGTGCAGGAGGTGTTTAATGAATGGTGACCAGGCAGTAAGATGCATGATTGTGAAGGCTGGGAGAGAAAGAACCCAGAGAGAAGGCAGGCCTCCCCGAGGGTTACTTAACCCTCGCCTGAATCACCTTTCCAGCCAGCATGAGGGCAGACGTCAGATGGGCCCAGCATGTCAGGGTCACGGGCAGAAAACTCCAACGAATGTGCAGAGCAGAGACCCTTGTCAAAGGGAGCTGTCCTAGGGATCCCTCCCTCAGGTTCTGAGGTGGCAAGTATTGTCCCCGAAGAAGACAAAGGGCCCTCTCCAGCATCTGAGCCTCACAGCCAGGTAGTGAAGCTTCCCACTGTGACAGCACACTGCACAATGGCCCTTGCCACCTTTAAAAGCTAAAGCTCTGGGGCCCTGCTGTCATGAGCACACTGGCCCTGAATCAAGGGATCTGGGATGCACGGATCCCGGGGGAGCGCTGGGCCCCTGCACACCGCTCTGTAGACACTGCCCAGGTGGGAGGGAGCCGGGCACACACTTGGCCCGGGGTGTGCACGTGACACGTGTCCCAGCTCAGGCTCTGGGGACAGGTTCTGCCTTCTAGGACTCCGGTGCCCCCAGTACCAGCCACATTAGGGTGGGGAGGCCTGGGAAAGATGC
>NDGN011494003.1:575-17905 GCA_002564285.1 Tympanoctomys barrerae
CTTCCTTCCTTCCTTCCTTCCTTCCTTCCTTCCTTCCTTCCTTCCTTCCTTGTTTCCTTCTTTTTCTTTCATTCCTTCTTTCTTTTATCTTCTTTCTTTCCTTCCTTCTTTTTTCTTTCCTTTCTCTCTCTTTTTCAAACGCTAATTACTTTGCCCAGTTTTATCAAAGTAAAATTTAACAATGAAAACTGCATGTTGGCAGTGTACAGGGTGATGTTTTGGTATATGGCTGTATTGTGAAGTGACTGAGTCAAGCTCATTAACATTCCTGATGTACTTAGTGTCTTCTGCAGTGTGATCACTTAAGATCTACTCTCTTAGAAATTTTCGGGTGTATGGTACGTATTTAAGAGTATCATCACCACAGTACAGCATACACTTCCTGAATCTACTCATTCCAGGTGGAATACTTTACCTGTTGACCAATACTTTCCCCATTTCTGCAGTCCTTTTCTGCTCTCTGCTCCTATAAATTTAGCATTTTTTAATATTCTGCATATAACGAAAATGATGTTGTGTTTGTCTTTCTATATTTGGCTTATTTCACATAACACGATATCCACTGGGTTAACATTGTCTTCATCCATGTGTCTGTCCTTAGACATTTAAGGGTGATTCCAGCAAACCATTGGTAATGCAGCAAGAAAAATTGGGAGTGAAATTTCTCTTTAATGCATGTGTTACTTCTGTTCTGGAGATATATTCCCAGAAGTAGTATTTCTAGGTCACATGTTAGTTTCATTTTTTAATATATTTTACTGGCTCCTACACTATTTTCCATCATATGTACATTCTTCCATTCCCGCCAATCATGAGCAATGCTCCACATTTCCTCATGTCTTTGTCAGCCGCTCCTCTCACTCATATTTTGCAATGCTCATTGTGACAGGTCTCACTTTTCAAAAAATTTATATTTGCCTGATTAGTGACATAGAGTATTTAAAAACACATCTTTTGGGCATTTGCATGGCTTCTTTAAAAAATGTTCACTCATATTTTTGCCTACTGTTGTGTTGTTTTTGTTATTGTGGTTTCCTTATATTTTCTTAAACATTTCGATATTACCACTTATGATATATATCATTTTAAAATATTGTCTCTGATCTGCCTGCTGTCTCTTCTCTCTGCTGCTTGTGCCCTCTCCTGTGCAGAAGGTTTCTAGTTTAATGGAATCCCATTTGCTTAGCTTTGGTTTTTTCACTTATTATTTTGGAGTCAGATCCAGAACACCTTTACACAGACTCAGGTCAATGAGCATTTTCCTATGTTTTCTCTAGTGGGGTCTTTTGATATTTTTAAGTTCTTAATGCATTTTTTGGATCTTTAATCCATTGATTTTTTGCATGATATGAAAAAGAATATAATTTCATTATTTTGCATGAATGTGTTCAGTTTACCAAAGTTATTAAAGGGGCTATACATTCCTCACTGTGCATTCCCAATATTTTGTCAAAATCAATTTAGCAAAATTGCATGTATTTATTTCTGGGGTCTTTATTCTTTTCCATGGTCCATGTATCCTATTAGTGTATGTGTTTATTTTTATGCCAATATCATGTCTTTATTACTATAAATTTGTAATATACTTTGAAATCAGGTAGTGTGATGTTTTCAGCCTTGATTATATTGTATTCACTCAGGATTGCTTTAGCTATCCAAGGTCCTTTGTTAGTTCATTTGCATTTTATGATTTTTCTTATATCTGTGCAACAAATATGACATGGTCATTTTGTTGGAAATTACATTGAATATGTATATTACTTGGAGTAGTATGTGCATTTTAGCAATAGTAATTATTCCCACCCATGAATACAGAATATCTTTTCATTTATTTGTGTTTTATTCAATTTATTTTACCACAAATTGATGTAGAACTGTATCTTTGGCCATATCCTCTTTTATCTAGCATGGATGATTTGATGATGCATGGCACAAATTGTGCTGTTTAATGAAATTCCCTCCTCTCCTTCCCTTTAGGGCTGCCCTTGAAAGAAACTTTAATACACAATCATTCATTTTAAAGTGTCAACGTATTATTCATAGATATCTGTAAGGCAGCCATTTAAGTTTATGCAGTATAGGGAATCTTTACTGAGCCCAAAAGGTACATGTGCTGTAATAAAAAAATAGAGTGAATTTTAAAATTTTTATAAGTTATTGTAGTAAAGGATACATTACCACTCCAAATGCAATATAAACTTCATTTTGTGAAACACCATTAGCTCCATGTTTTAGATAATCAGCCAGGTAATATATTAGAGACACTCTTTACTGACAGTATAAGGCACTAGGACAAGAACCTCTATTGAATTCACTAGTAGTAACCCAAATCATGATTATTTTCTTCTAATCCTGGTTTAATAGTTTTGGAATACCCCCCTCTCTCTATAGAGATAGTATGCAATGTAGAATATGAAGTTTCTGCTTCTCTTTTCAATCAGTCTACTTATATATGTCTCTACTGCAAGGAGCATGGAATAATTGGAAAGTGGTGGTGGCCTTTCCTGAACATCAGCATTTTCCAGCAATGATAAGTGGGATCATCACAACGTTTATAGGTAAAAATTATTTTACCCCTCATTGTTGCAATGAGGATCTTTTTTGCTGTCAAAGAACAGTCAGTGATATTTGAGAATCTGAGACACTCATTCATTGAAATCTACTTGTATGTCATCTAGTTCTCAAAATTCAACTCTACTTTAACAAATGCTATAAAAATATTTTATGAGAGTAGGCAGGGCTATGAATTTAACTTGCGGTTGTAATTCGGCAAGTTACAGTATCAAATTTAGAATTTAATTTAAAAGGCTCAACCCACAAAAGTAGATGAAATAAGAAACACGTAAAGGGCAGTTAAATTAGCCTTCTCCTTCACTCTGTGCCATGACCCATAGCTTTCAAGTAAGCTTCACTGGGTAGTGTATTCCACTGCATAATTCCACCATTTTAAGAAAAAGAGAAAAGTAAATGAAGAATGGCCTTACTCAGCCTTTAATGTCAGAAGCATTCCATTCTGGCTACTACAGATGACCACTACATGAGTGCTTTTGTGACTGCAAGTCATTGACTACCAGAATATCATTTTTCCACTAGTAATGTAATGATGCCAGCTATCATCTTCAAAACATTGAACTAATCCCAAATTCTTATAATTGGTGTTTTAATTTCTCCAAATATAAGTATATGTCAGTCAGAATTCTTACAATGTATTGTATGGATAATTATCCTTTTTTATTTTTATCTTTTTTAAAAGAGCACCATAAGAAGGCCTGGGAATGCAAGGATCATTAACTCTATTTTCAACAATCAGAGTCACAAACCAGAAGCAGAAGGTGCCAGCATGGGTCATAAACCCAAGTTTAGTAGATGCCTGATAACAGACACATGTACTTACTTTTGATTGGCACTTGAGTATACTAAATACATGAATTTTCTCTAATATTATTCTAAGTGTTAACTGTAAACTATCAATTGATTCCAAGGTTAGGAATGCTCTGGAGAATTACAGCAACTTGGAAGACTTACTACTTTGTTTTAGCCAGTTGCTTCTCATTGGAAATATGGTTTACATTCCTGAAATTATAGAATACACATGTCTGTGGCACAAAATCACTCGTTGTATAGAAAAGATGACCAGCAAGTCATAATTGTGTTAACTGATAGTTGAAAAAGTACGTAAAACCACTTGTGCGAAGTAAATTATAGTGTTAGGTTCTACTACTAGCCAATCCCAACTCTTCTTTTCTGTGTTATACAGTTTCCAAAGTCTATGTTGAAAGAATAGTGAGTGTGTGAAGATGATATGCAGCCTAAAAATGAATAATTCATCCAGTTCTTTCCCATTTAATCCTCTGCTTGTCTATTTTGTGCATGGTTAACCAGGCAGTCTTCTTCCTCCATGAAAATTTTGCCTAATAAATTTAGGTAGTCTCTTCCGGATTGACACTGACTTAAAAAGCATTATTTAAATTTAAAAACAAATGGGAAATTATATTTTACTTCAAAAAATTCTCCCATAATTAAAGTGAGCTGGATACTTTTAGAAAAAAAAAAGAGTGCAAAGATATTATGCAAAGAATAATAGGTAAGGCGTGTGACATGAAAGTATGACCTGAGATTACAGATAAGCAACTAGGACAAGAGACTTTCTTAAGACTACTCAAATATTCCATAAGACACATATACCTACCTGCCCTCTTTTTTCTAACACCTAGCGCTGCTGCAATATGAACCTGAAGATGTCTGCATTCATTGTTCCTACTGAGTTATATCCTGGCAATGCGGAAAGCTAACACAACAAACTCTACATTATAGGAGCACAAGTTTTCAACCATGCTCTATAATATCTCCCAGTCACTGTCTTGGAAGATAAAACAAGCATGACAATACCTTACCATGACACACTTGGAATTTAAATAGCTCTAGTCTTGAGAACAGAATTTAGTGATATGAAAACTAGGGATTCAAGACAATGGCTAGATGCGTTGAGAAATCGATTTTCTAAAACAAAGTCCAGTTTTCAGGACAGAAGTTTGGAGAGTTGCTCTCATGTGTGTCAGGAAACAACAAAAGCTATGAGAAGAGGGCCATACAAGGGCCACATAACAACAAATGAGTACAGCAAAAGAACAAGAAATAGACGTTAGCAGTTATCTATGGTAAATGAATCTCTGTAAAGTGATTTATTCATTATTCCCTCATTCAATATCATTAAGCACTCACAATGTTCCAGAATCTGCCCTGGGCCTCAATTCAACAAATACAAGGGATAGCCTGATCCTTGGGCCGCTCAAATTGTACTCTAGCACTTTGAAAACTTTTGTCTTGTCTAAAGGATGCTATAAACCCAAAGTCATGTCTTTGGAAAAATTTCAGCCAGCTAGAATATGGTGTTTCTTTACTAAAGCTGTCAAAATAAAAGAAGGTAATACAAATACTGATGGGCATATCTCTTTTTCTTCAGTGGGCACTCACATGTAAGAAATGTATAACTTTGTGTTAGTGCTACCATAAAATTTGACTTCCAGTGGGTAATATATGTGGATTCACATCCGTTTCATTTCACTTCCTGCTTTTACATAACAGCAGAAAAGTGGGATCTATATGCAGAAATGACTTTGAATCTTCTTTGCCTAAATATTTGCACTCCCTAAATCAAGAACTCATATGCAGGGAAGATTCAAAATTCATAGAGAAAGCTTTAAATTCTGTCCAAAGAAATTCATTATTTTTTTGTAATTTGACTTTGTCGGGAAGCTTAATTTGGATGTCACTCTTGTACAACAACTTCTCTGATGTCCCTTTTAAATAAATTAGGCTGAATCTTCTAAGTTAAAATCAAATAACTACTGTACAACTTTGAAGAAACATATATAATTATGTATAAACATATGCAAACACTTCAAGTCTACTAGGAAAGCAATTAAAAATTATTATATTTGTCATGTCAATACTTTAATGACTACAAACGTTATATTTTCAAATATAACTCAAAGGTCTAACATATTCACTGGAGGGAACTGGCTTGACTGTGTTTATAACAAAAGAAAATAGAACATAATGACAACTTAAAAAAGTGTTCTATAAATGGATAACGTTATTATTCTCTCTACTCTTGTTATCATATTATTAGCTTATTTACTTTAAAATGATTTTATACAAATACTCATTTGAAACAACAACACAGAGGCAATTTTTAAATTATTTTGAATTTAATAAAACCATGATTCCTATTAAAAATTAAATTTACTCTTAAACCTTTTCACTTCCTTTGGTAATTTAACCCTACCCAGAGTGCAAATCTATAAGGCAATTTAGCTGCTATCATTAATTCTTTATGAATTAGCTGTGACTATCTGCTCTGCTCAGGATGGCTCTTATACATCTAATTAGTGCTAATAGCAAATGCCTTTAAAATGCTCAAATTGAAACAGGAAATATGACAGCAGTTATTCTTATCAGGGAAATGTGCAGACTCTAAGGCATCTTTTTAAGGGAGATAATACAGCAGTCAGTTGAAAGATGCCAAGAAGTGTATTCATTTATGTGTGTGATTATTTCTCCATTCTATATGAGTATGCAAATCAGCGTCTTCAGAATTCCCAAAAGCTCCCAAACAGGCAGGTAAATTGCAATTCTTTTAACCCTGAATTGAGAAGAAAGGAACAGTAGGAATGAGAGAAAGAGAAAAGAAATAAACAGCTAATAGACCCAACGGGGAGAAAATACAGATAGGTTTCTTGGACCCTTAAAAGAGTGGTTCATTCACCTGTTAATTTGTTCTGGAAATATTTTAGAAATGCTGGTTGTGTTCGTTACTGTGGTATGAATTGGAAATTACTTCATTGTGACGACAGCTCACTGGGAAGGCAAAGCCCGGGACGATGTGGTAACTGCTTAGATAGCCAGGCAGAGAGGGTGCAGCAGCAGCATGGGGACAGGGCAAGTGCTGCGGCTCAGGGGATTCAGAAGCTTAAGAATACAGGGCACAGATGCTGTCTCTAGCAGACGCAGTAGGAGTTTATCTAGTAGATTCAAACAGAAAGTGTCAATGGAGGGACGGGCACAGGCAAAAGCATACAAACAGCGTGCTGACTTGCAGCAACTGCAAGATGTGGGCTGGACCACAAGCACAAATGGCACTTAAGCCTTGGTCAGTTTCTGGTTAGCATTCAGAAGGAAATAAGGCCAGCAGGATTACCCAATGTGCTTCCTGAGAGCACAGTGTTGCTAACCCATAAGAGTTTAAGTTGAGTCTAAATGAAATGAAATCCACTCAAGGCATAACCTAAAAAAGGAAACAGCCCTCACCCCGACGGTAAGCCAGGGGCTCAGTGACGGTTGCTCAGAGCCCAGAGCTCATTACTAAGTTTAATCGGTTGCCCATTGAAGGTAATGTACATAGGCGGTGCCTTGTGGGCCCCACAGTGTTGAGCAGGCAGTGACTCCCTAGGATCTAGGGACTGCACAGTGAGCTTTTGCTCGTGGACAGTAGCAGAGGAACTGAGCCTGAGCAGCTGCGGCACCGCAGCGGCAGCACCGCAGTGCTTGACCATACTTTCCCAGGGGGCCTAGCAGGAAATGAGAAAAATAAAGTTAGTTTGTACCACATAAACGTCTGACCTTTTTGGTTCTACAAAAATGACAATTTAATACAATTTGATTGAATATTTGTGGAAGGCTTTCCCAGGACCCATCAATCTCCTAAAGACTGTGCATGTATTACTTAAGTATACTAAAACCTGCAAGTTTTCTGCAAGATAAATTTAGTTATTTCCAATCTGTAGAGAAGAAACCGAAGTGGTCAGGTGACACACCACCAATGACTCCTCGGTTTCTGTTTCCAAAGCCAGAGAATTTTAAAATTTTCCAGCCTCATAATCTGTACATTATGAGGTACACAGATAATGCATATTCTAAAGCTAGATAATCGATTGTCACTGGCTTGCATTAGGAAAGCTGGGGCCAGGACCCAACCTCCAGGTCTGTAGGGTTTGCTTTCTCAGTATGCTGTTCCTGCTCTCTGCCTTCTTCCTGTCCTGTAGCTCTTTTGTTTTCTCTGTCACCCACCCCTTATTTCACCCCCACCTTCCTTTTCCTCTTTTAGCAATCATTTGTAAATAGGTATAAAGGTATTGGTGCAGCAGTTAGGGTTGCTGCAATTAGAGATCATTTGTATAAGATTATGTTTAAAACACAGAACAGCATATAGCTGTGTTAGGTAAAACATAAAAAACTTTCAGAGATTATTTAATTGAAATACCTGCCATCTGTCTACTTACCTAGTTTGTATTTGGTGTGAGGGAAATATCTGGAATGAAACTCCAGCTGTCATTTCTGAGAAGAATGATACTTCTGACAATGTGACTACTTCTCTTTGTTTTCTACTATAATTTTACTAATGATAAGACAAAATTGTAATATTGTTACTGTCAACTCATTTAATCTTTTTTTGTTTGTTTGGCAGAACCAGGGATTGAACTCAGGCCTTGCACTTGCCAGGGAAGCGTTTATTGTACTGGGCCATCTCCCCAGCCCCCATTTCATCTTACATAATTCTTCTTTTTTACCTTGCATGTTGCAAGAATTATTTTATTGTAATGAAAAATTTAAAAAATAGAAATAACGATATAAAATTTCAAAATAAGATTGTAGGAGAGTAGCAATGCTTAGTACGCTGCCTGTTGTATTCTTCTAAGTACTTGCTCATAGTATAAGATTTAAGCATGAAAAATTGACAACAGGCACAAACCTGTTTCAATGAACTAATAGCAATTAGTAATGTAGCTATCTTAACTATCTTGTGTGCATTTATTTATTTACCTATATTTCCTTTCCCTTTTCTCTTGTTTCCTTTTTTAAAACTGATATCTATTCAAAAACAGGGTGGACTCTACAGAAAACATTTCAACAACGTCTTTAGAAACTCCATTTAGACAAAGTTCCTCATTTAGAGGACTATTTCTTCATTAAATAACATTATAAGATATTTCACTGTGCAATCTTAAAATATCAAAGCAGTAACAATTATTTTTTAATTACCTAAAAGATATCTCTTCCATTACTTTTTAAATTGCTATATTCTCTCTATTCTTTACTTTTTCTTTATATCAGCTAAAATATTTTCCTTTCATTCTTTTGGACTCTTACCTCTTCCTATCTATGAGAGGATAGCCTATATATGGTCTATGAACCAAGTTATCACAATGATTTCTTGGATAGGACCATTAGCCCTGCCATTCAGTTGCCATTGTGTTTTTTAACAAGCTATCAATTTCCCAAAGAAAGTGAAAATACAATTCAAAATGCATCTCAGAAAATGAAGAAAGCGGAAGGAAATAAACTGGAAGAGAAAGTGTACCAAGGATAGCATTAAAGGGGAAAGGAAGATTAAGTTCTTAAAATAATAGATCTGCAGCAGACCTTGAGAGGTTACATTATCCAAGGATACTTCCAGGTAGACAAATAACCTATAGTAATTGCTCCTGCAATATGCCTTGACTCATACATTGTTACTCTACTGCCCTATTCTATCCTTGACCCTGAAATGAAAAAAAAAATTACTAGCCCTAAATGATCAGTGATTAATAATACTATTTGTGAACTAGGTGTTTCTTTTTCTTAATTTACCAAAGAGGTATTCCTTTTGTCCCTACAATGATCAGCAAACAAAACGTGGGAGAATCTATTTATTCTTTTCCTTTCTCAAGTGTTTAGGAAGTTTCCCCTCATGGCTCTGCAATAATCTGTTTGTCTAAGGTTAGATTTATGATTCAGACTGTTCACTTTTATATTGATCTTTTCCTTCACAACAGAAAACTTATTCTTCAGCCAAGCACAGGGAGGATTAGTATAGAGGTCCTCTAATCTCCGGTCATGTGTACTGCTCACACATCATCTCTGGGATAATCCTGAAATCTCGCTGTAACTTACTTCCTGACTTCATGAAACAGTGTGTGCAACTCTGGTTTGAGGTGCCATTTCTCACCTGAAAAATTGACCTATGTTCTGAAGTCAAATATATTCTCATTTTGAAACAAGGTGATCTTACTTATAAGATATGACTCTGTCATAGGCATCTCATACTAACCTTATACATATAAAATAAAGATTTTAGTAAGCCTAAGGTATTTCTTCAGCTAAAAATGAGTAATACTTAGCAAGGTTTAAATCCAGGTGCTTCCTCTATTTTTCTGAAATTTAAAGTTATTTTATTCCTTGACTGTAGTAAGATCAATGTGCTCTATAAAAGTAGGTCACTTATCTTTGGTTATCCCTATAACCTAACCTTATTTCATTTTAGAGAAAAGCATTTATGACAGCTAACTAGGTAATGTGTATCCTTAAAATTTCTGCAGAAGTGCTACAATACATGATAATTCAAGTGAGATCCATGAATAGACTGCTATAATTCTACCTTATAAATAATGATCATGAATTACCTAAATCCCTCAACAGAAATACAACTTTATAGTAGTACACTTACCACACATTATCTTTCACACAATTCTCTTCATAATCTAATTAGAAAACTTTCCATTTGTATCAATCATATACCTTCATGATTAATTTACTACATCAAAAATTTCTCATGTCCCACTACACATATAACTTACAACTATTAGAAAAACTGATGTAGAAAAGAGGACTCCAAATGTATTTGTCCATTTAACTTTGTCTGAAGAGATTGTTTCCAACCTGTGCTATAGTATTTCCTTTGGGTTCAGAATGAAGGAGATTTCCACTGGGTACAGATAGCAAAGCTGGCTCGGGGTAATTTATGCTCACTACCGCCACAGTCCACAGACTCCTCACAGCTTCCTGAAGCACATTTAGCTTCTGCAGGAACATCTCCGTACCCTCTTCTACGTCTCTTAGATTTCCTCAGATGGATAGGTGGCAAAAGACAGAAAATGTGTCGCGCTTGTAACTGGCTTATGTGCTACCTTCTGCCTTCTGCCTGCCGTGAACGCTTTCTCCTCCGTGATGCCCCTTGGCCATGGCTCCTTGCTTTGGAGCCAGGCAGTTATGGAGCAGAGCCTCTAGAAACTGAGAGCCCATTAACCTTTCCTCCTTTTCTTTGGGAGTTGGGTACTTGGCCAGCAATAAGAAACGTCACTAAAATAATGCTATAGCTAGCGGTGATTGTTAGGGCACATGAATGGTTGTGTAAAACCCATCAATAAGCTTTTGTAGTTGTTTCATTTTTAAAGCCATCATTCACTGTGAAGAGTTTTCAGGGGATTAATGCCCAACTTTTTTATGGCCTCAATTTCTTATTAATTTAGGAATCAATTGAATATTTTCAGGTTTTATCTCACTAAATTCTTTGTAAGGATGGTTCCTTACTGACTTCTTATGTACAATTTACAAAGAAATTCCTGAGGGGGAAGTTAATATTTTTTTTTTTTTTGGTGGAACCGGGGATTGAACTCAGGCCCATTGTACTTGCCAGGGAAGTGCTTATTCCACTGAGCCATCTCCCCGGCCCCATGAAGTTAATATTTTTTACTCAGCTTTACCCAGCCAATAAGCTCTAGAGTTTGGATTTGAATTCAAGAATGATTAATCCCAAAGTTATTCTTTTTCTGCCTTACATCTGAATTTACACATATGTGGAGCCCATTCCTGAAATGGAATTCAGCAAGAACCTTATAAGGTCACTCAGCGAACATTATGAGGAGGAAAGATGTCTTAACTTCTCTAGTTTTGTCACTTTAACTAAACGTTTCTTTTGCAGAATCATCCCATAAAACTTAATCAATGGGCCAGGAGATATCTCAGCAGAATAAGCTCTTGCCTGGCAAGCCCAAGGGCCTGAGTTCAATTCCCAGTTCAAAAAAAAAAAAAACCCAAAAAAGCTTTAAATAAAAGCAACATAATTTTTAGCATTACTTTATTTATTATCTTTTATTTATTGAAGTATTTTGTACAGGGTCTCACTACACACACTTGAACTCATAGTGATATTCCTTTCTCAGCCTCCCCAGCACTGGTATAATGGGTATGTATCACCATGCCCAGTTTCAGTGGCCAGCACAGGGGTTAGCATGGCAGGTGGTACTGGGAATAGAACCTGGGTCTCTGCGCTTGGCAGGCAGGTACTTAAACCACTGAACTATCTCCCTGGCCCTTTAACATTATTTTATACAGTATATCAATACTGACTTTTTAAAGCCTGGCTTCTACTGAACATCATTTTAAATAAACTCAAAATTATCTTTACCTGAATATTTAAATCATATTCTTCCTTTTAAAAAATCAAAATTAACAGAGCATAGTGGCATATACCTGTAATCCTAATAATCTGAGAAACTGAGGTAGAAAGATTAGAAGTTCAAACCCACTCTGAAAAATTATTAAGACTCTGTATTTAAAAAGAAAACAATTTTAAAAAGGCATTGTAACTCATGTACAGAGCCCTGGGTTCATCGCTGTGGAGTGCTGGTTTAATCTCCAGTACTAGAAAGAAAAATCATAGTCAATGTTCCTATGCATTTGATTTTAATTTCAATCTTTAAAAAAATAGTAATGCCACTTAGTTGAAATCCAATTTCAATAAAACACTAAGTTTGATTTATTTTATCCTTATGAAATGATCTTGGAACTCTACATTATTAAGTGTATGTATAAATTTATAACGACAGAGTAAAAGCAGGATATGTGAATATACAAAACAAAAATTATCACTCTTAGTGATTTCACCATCAGAGTCTCTCTGTACTAGAAAACTCAGTCCTTTTCATACTATGATATGTAAATATATTTAGTCATATATATGTACTATATATAACTACATGTACTATATATAATTAAAAATATATAGCATAAATATTCTATGTATATCATGTATATATATACTATACTATATACTATATATTTATATATAAATATATAAGCAACATAATATATCCTTTTTGTCATTTCCAAGCAAGCAAGTTAGGATACAAGAATGTCCAAACTGTCAAATCAGGCTCACATAACTCAGTGATGTTACCAAATGTGAACTCAAGTAATATATTCAAATGCTGGTCCTCAAAGGCATGGACAAACCAGGCTGAGCCCTAAGCACTTCAAAGGTAGCTCTTCAGGACCTCCCTTTTGATTTTATACACAGGACCTTCTGGCATTGAGTAAAAGCTGGGTTTTCCTAGTGAGGTTTGTGAGACTTCTATAATGAGGAGCATTAACATTATAAAAAAATTTCCTTTCATACCCAGGGGACTGCTCAGATTAAGTGACATTTTCAAGGAAACCATGTCACAAAAATGTAGGTTTATTCACTAGAAGTAATTGTGTAACATGGATCCCTTGCTGAGACCATTCTTTAAAGAGCTCATCCCTGCAGCAGGAATGATGGAAGGGTGAGACATGACACCCTACTGTGCTTTCTCCGGAAAGGGTTTCTCCAGGAAGGGCAGTGAGCAGGCAGCAGGGTACACACATTCCTCCCACGGCTCACTTACGTGCGTTTCTGTCACATTTTCTTTTTCTGGTTTCACTGTCTTTTCTTTTCATAGAAAAGGCAATATCTACCTCAAATAGTCCTGTGTACAAGTCACACTGGAGGAGATTTTATCTGTTTTTGTGTGAATGAGTCTGAGTGATCAACTTATATAATGAACTTCCTTGAGTAAGAGACATAAGGAACCAGGCCATTTATAGTCAGATTTTCCCTCATTATCTTAGAAAAAAAGGAAAAATGTCCATGTTTTCTTTCACGGTGAGAATATCTCCAACGAATGGAGATACTTGGGGCAGGTGGTAGCTTCAGGATAGTATTCATGAGAACACAGACTTATAGCCCAATATGTGGTAGAAAAGAGACTTTTCCTCCAACCCTACTGCTCTAGAGCCATAAGAATTCTCTAGAAGAGGGATGCATCCTTGAAAGTTAAAGAGACTGTACCTATGGAATGCTACTCAAGTGAGGAAAGAGACAACAGGAACTCGCAGAACATTGACAGGGCTGTCTCGCTTCAGCCCTGGATATTGAATGAAAAGATTGTTGTGCCCTGATAATTTCTTCAGAAAAACACGGGAGAGCATCAAACTGTGCAGAGGTTAAATTAACAGCAGAAGCAGCAGCACCAGTGCCAGCCTGTAGGGTTGCCCTTTGTGCGTGTTAGACAGTTAGCACTGTAGCTCCCCCTCTGAGTTAGTTGCAGATCCCTGAAGATACATTTGAGAACCAGGAAAACCACAGAAGACAGTGATGATGGATTTTTGAGTGTGACCAGGCTGGGGAGAACCAGCAGACTTGACTGTGGTAGCGGTGGCTGTAGCGATCAGTGGGATAGGCATCGCTTTGGGTGCTCCAGGCTGCAGCTGCCATAAGCTTTGTGGTGTTGGTTGGTTTTCTCAGGTGGTGTTGGTTGGGTTTCTAAGATGTCACTGTGTATGCTTGAGTTTGACAGTAGTTGGAATAATCAGTTCAGGCTGACCTGTGGATAGAAGGGAGGGAAGGAGGGAGAGACAGAGGGACAGAGGGGTGGGAGGAGGGAAGAAAGGAAAGAACATTTTTGGAATAAGAATAGGAAGAATTTTGAATTTCCTAAATCTGTGAAAGTGTGAATAAGAAAGTTAACCTTGTCTTTTTCTCCAGAAAAAAAGATCACATACCTGGTTGTGTAGGTTTTATAAACATGAATTATGTCCACTGGTTTGTGCAGTGCATTATCCTAGTGCTGACTGGTGAGGCTGATCATTTCTCAGAAGACAGAGGAAAAGAAAACAGTGAGTAGTCTATACTTGCGTGAACAGGGCTCAATGTTTTTTAGTTCAGCTTATTTGCTTATTCAGTCTCTGTATAACTAAGAAAAGAGGGAGCCCTGAATTTGGGCTTGACAGCTTACTATGTCGCAGTAGAGAGGAGTATTGATATCAGGAGTTATGGATCACAACTCCACGTGTCCCGTCATGAAGAACAAGCTCAGCTCCACTCAGGTTCTTGTTCCTGCTTGGTATGCAAGGTGCTGATCCTCTGCCCAGTGACGTCACTGGGAATTTACTGTTACTTTGAAAACCAATTCATATGCACACACGTACACATGTGCACTTACGTAAGGCATCTATCAATTATATATGCATTTATATATTTTCATTTTTTAAATTATTTTAATTTTAATTTTCATTCAATTATTTTTAAATTTAAGTTTGAAAAGTAAAAGCAGAAGCAAAAACAAATAGAAAAAAGTGACAGAAACAGGATAGCATATAACAATGCATGTGTTGCAGATTTTCAAAGCAGGAGTAGCTAATTAACAATGGTTGTCATATTATCTACTTTTACCATCAAATCTGTTGTTCAGATTAACAGATATAGTTATGCATGATTGGACAAATAATTTAATATTAATGTTTGCTTTTGAGAAATCTTAATTTTTTCCTTTGTCTTTTTAAAATTTGTTTTAAAGAGTATAATAATTGATAATGCATTAGAAACAGTACACATTTAGAAGACCAAGATGAGAGGTATTCAACCATGGGATTTGTATTACACATTACTGTCCTTGATGTAGTTGGTTAGATCACAGATATCAGCACACAGAGTTAGTCAAGGTGAAATTCTAAACATTGACTGCTATTTTCAAAAAACTGTTGGAAGCTATTAGTACAATCATCTCAGCCATCCTGTATATATAATTGCATGAAAGAATTCTTAAATAAGATGATAGGAGGTTAACAATGGTTCATAGACAGAAGGATATTTTAAAATATGTTAAAGTATGCTATAAAATAAAATAAAGTATAGTATAATGAAACTAGAAATTAAAGACAAAATATTTTTTGTTTTGTCTTTTTGGGACAGGGTCTCACTATGTAGTTCAGGCTTGCTTGGAGCTCATTTTGTAGCCCATGCTGTTCTCAACCTTGTAATGATCCTCCTGCATAGGTATGAGCAAGTTTTTCAGGCTCAGAAAACTACTTTTTAATTTTACACAGAAGAATCACAGGATTTGAGAGCTAGAAAAGACTACAACTGTAAATTAGTCCAGATATTTTATAGATGGAAAAATTAATGCGTAAAATGGCTAATTAACATGAAGGCTCTAAGCTAGGTCGCCTAATAATGTTCGCTATAAGAATAGAAAATATTCACTTGAAATACAATATTCTAAACATAAAAAATATTTCAGAACAGGGGAGCTTCTTTGTTTATCAATGGAAATTATAAGATTAAGACTAATATGTAACAACATGTTAATGTTTTCAGGGGAGCTAGAAAAAAAGGGGTTTTTGAGATTCTTACATTTCTGCTTAAAATCCCAGAATCTTTTAGTTTGAGTTTGAGTTGTTACAATGTTTGTGTTACTAATATAAAAAAGACATAACTTAGTTGCTTTGATTTAATAAAACAATTAAGCAAGCAAACAAAAAATAAATATTTTCATTTGCTCATATTATTATGCTAATAAGAACAATACTGACTGATGAGGAAAATCATGCGGATTTTTCCACATTCTCCCTACTGCTTTCTGTGACTCTTTGAGTGCAAGGGACTGGCCCCTGAGTACAGCACTCTAACTGCACGTAGCCCTTGCCCTCTGCCAATCTTCCTCTTTCCCTTCTCTGGTATATGCTAAATTCCTTATTAATATGCCCCAAATTAATAATAAATATAAATATAGGAAATAGGAGTTAATTGTCATAAAATATGAGGAAGTAGAAACATGTTAAATGTCTTCCCCATCTTCTCTAAGGAAATAATTGCATTAAACCTAAAAAATGTTGCACTGTTGCCCTCTGTGTTTAGACTTCACTTTATTAGGCTGGGTTAATTTAACCTAACTCGGTAATTGAGAACAACTCATCTTGCCATGCTGGATGTTGTTCCTGTGTCCCTACTGATCTGTGAAATTTACGTAAACTGACACTTTACACAAACACAGATTATACTTCCCCATATCTGAGCTCTTTGGAAAATATCTAGAAACACTGTTTGTGGTGGATTCCATGAAGATTCTAGAACAAAAGTTCAGTAAAAGCCTCTAGTCACTGCTCTCTGAATTTGTTTCTGGCAATGTTTTAAACTAGATTCCAAAACTCTCTTGATGCAAACCCCTAGAAACATTTGTCAAAATATAATACACACCATTCTAATGAGCTCACACAGGGTAAGGATGGTCTCCAGAGCCCACAACTCAAAAGGGTGACAGGAATCAGAAGAGCAGGCCATAGAAAGCAATAAATGCCCCAGGGAACTTGTCCATCTCAATACCCAAGAAGTTTAGCCAGTTTTTAATTCTATTGTGAAACAAACAATAATGAGATAGCTTCAAAACCGATTAGTAAGACATTCTCAATAATTAATATATTGCATATTGTTGTCTTTGTAGGGGTTATTCATAGTACAAGATGCAGACATCATATCTTTTTTTTTTTAAAGGGCAGCAAAGATTGACTTTACTGAGTAGTACTGCCACAGGGAATGAGACTTGAGTGTAGATTTGAGCCCAGTTATACATGAAGAAAAATACATGTGGAAATTTATATCCAACAAACACAGTGAGGGCTCAGTGGCTGGAAAACTTCTAAGAGGAGACTTCAAGTTCAAGGAGTCCTACACTGAAGTAATAGGACAGCATCCGATAAATGCTTTGCCACATCCTGCATATTTGTAGGGTTTCTTAACAATATAAAAACTGGTAGTGAAGTCTGGCGCTTTGATCAAAGGCTTTCCCACATTCTTCCCACTTGTAGGATCTCTCCCTAATATGAACTCTCTGGTGTTGAGTAAGGCTTGAGCTCTGATTAAAGGTTTTCCCACATTCTGTACATCTGTAAGGTTTCTCACCAGTGTGAACTCTCTGGTGTTGAATAAGCCTAGA
>NDGN011494017.1:5978-17427 GCA_002564285.1 Tympanoctomys barrerae
ACTCAGGTCCTTGCACTTGCCAGGGAAGCGCTTATTCCACTGAGCCATCTCCCTGGCCCCTTTCATTGCATTCTTACATATTTAGAGAATTTGAAATCAAGGTTATTGCAAAGAAACTAAATCATTCTATATCACATGGCTCATGTATTATGTATTTCAAGCATCTATATTTTATAAATCTAATTTAACCATACAGTGAATCATATAATAAATGAGTACAGAATTTGGAATCCAGTGACTTAATTGTTAATGCCTGATATAACAGCATCATCTACTTTATATATTATTGATTTCACTGAAGTACATGAACTCATTAAGAATGATAGGAAAAGTAAAATATGAGAAACTCTCAAATATTATATGTTCAAGGCAGTACAATAAAACTTTAGCAAAAAAGGTGATAGGTATGCTAATTTTAATGAATCATGTAATAAAATAAGCATTTCAGCATTAAAATAAAACTAGAGAAAATTAGATTTATTCTCCAATAAAAATACCAGGGCACATTTTATACTTTAAGAAATGATTACCACTGCTAACTTCAGTTTACACATATGCCTTAAGTGATTGGTAATAATCTGTAGCTACATTGAAATAAGAATAAAACCCTTGACCAGGGATATAGCTCAGTGGCATAAGTGCCTACCTGGCAAGCAAGCACAAGGTTCTGAGTTTGATCCCTGCTACCAAAAATAAATAAATAAATAAGAATAAAAGCCTACATCTTGACTTAAAAAAATTAAGTTGTTAGCGCTAAAAACTTTAAGATTTTAGTATCTTGAGCGTTTAATTTTTTTAGTGCTACCTAAAGGACACGTACATTATTATAAAAATGTAACATATGGATTGAATTGTCTTGTCTTGGAGGCACTCTGGTTTTAATTTGACTTTATAAAACTGCTGGATTTGGTGATATTAACTAGTAAGAAGATCTTTCTAAACTTAAAAAAAAAAAAGAAGAAGAAGAAGCTCCCTTTTCACCTGAGTGGAGATCTTTGGTGAAGCCATAAGAAGTGGAAAGACAATGGTGGGTAGTTAAGTGTGTTTCCTGATAGCTTAGTGGACCACAGAGAACTAAGGACCCCCAAGATTGTTTAAATTTTACTGTTATAAAAGTAATAGTTGCTACACCTACTTGTAGTGTTTTATGAGACATTAAAATTAAAACACTGACTTTAATCAGGCTTCCTCTTTCTATTTTGTGAGGTGGAGATAGCCCCCTGGTTGTATTTCTTGAGTATCAGTCATACACTTAGAATGAACGATGCAGAGACTCTCCTTTGGGCTGCCTTAATAGGACTCCGCAGTGATACTCTTCCATGTTTCAACACTGAGTGCTAAAAGTAAAATTAAAGAATTATCAGTTTAGATTAAACGAAACATGGTGAACTCCTAGTCTCTTTGCTCCAAATATTTTCTCAATAATATATCCCTAATTCTTGTGAAAATGTACATTTTCGTTGCTTCACAGTATAAAACAATATTTATCATGGTGGCAATCATTAGTCTATAAGGACGAGAACATAGGCTTTCCTTGAGACTCCACAGTTAATTCATCTTCCTGGGTGTTTTGTGTTTATATTTTATCATTATCATTGCTGTCATTATTTTTGCTACCACTGTTTTTAGTCTTTATAAGCCTTTAACTATTATATACATTAAGCACAATATGTAATATGTAGTAAAATGTATAATATTATACAATAATATATAACATTTAGTACACATTTCTGCAGTTTATTGCTGTACCATTCCTATTGGGTTGTTACTCATCTTGTTTAAGTCCTGAGATTTTCTCTAGAGAGAAGTAACTGACTTCTTCAGCAAAGGATTAACTAGTCTTTGAGAATTCTGGGGCCAGTAAGTAACTGCAGAAACAAAGAACTTTTGAATTTCAGGCCTTGTCGTTTGGGTCCTAGTTAAGCCTTGATTATGGCAGTACCTCCACATCTGTATTTCATAATTCCATCAATGAAATTGATGGAATCTATTCATAAGACAAGATTTCAATTGACTTGTCAGGTCCGGCATCACATGATAAAGGAAGACAGGTCTGGCAGTGTCCACTGCTCTAGTAGTTTCTGGAAAGACTGTCTTAAGTAGTGATCATGTTACATTAGCAGACTTCATAAGAAAGTCTGAGTTGATGACAATATTTAGTATGTCTCCCATGGATTCACCCTAACAAAAATTAGAAAGAAGTAGATAGTACTTTGATTTCTTTATCTCTTATAACTTTTAGTGAATTAATAAAAAAGTATAGAAATATGTTATTCTTTTCACATATTTATTACATGATTATACATGCAAATATAGATCTACATATTAATGTACATGAAGTATAACAAAATTCTACCTATGCATAGTTTTGTCTTCACATAGTGTAAATAGGTAAATATTGTCTTCAAGTTGATAAAAGAATGTGAAAATCAAAACAACTATAGGTACTATGGATATATATGTATAAATTCACTATAGATGTAGCAAATGTATGCATTACTTATAAATATATTTGTTTTACATAAAGCATCAGGTTGAGAGCCAGCAACCCCTGCAACATACTAAGACATGCTGGGTTTCTTATTTTGCTTTCACTAGTTAAGGTTTCTGCATCTCATGACTTGAGAAGGTGATGTCATTTGCTGTCACACTTGTGGCCACAGTTTCCTTTCTTTACATCTATAGCAATTTAGCTTATTTTCTGTTATATACTTAAATTTTAAGCTACATATGCAAAGGGGACACCAAGAACTGATTTAAACATTTGTTTTCTAGCCGGACAGTAAGGCTACTGGGTTGGATGCTTTTAGATATTGTGATTCTGACTTCAAGTGACATTTTATGCTCTCATTCAATTTTAGTTTGCATGATTTCATGATCTGGGTCACAATTTCATTTATTTCATATACTCATTTTTAAAGGCTGATCTGCTACACCATACATTTATACCATCCAAACTCCCAAAATAGTTATATGCCTTTTCCTATTTAGGAAAATCCTTTAATCCCTTTACCTCTTTCTTTCTCCTAACATTAACACAATAACTAGCTTAGAGACAGCACCAAAAAATACATAAAGGAAAAAATACTATACTCAATATTCTTGCCAATTCTTCCCTGACCAACTCTATTTCTGACTCCCTCAAGCCCAGTTGCAATTTAAATAAATTTTACTTAGTATAAAATGTAAAGTTTCAAGAACTAAACTTCTTTGGTCCTATATGTTTTAATATGCACCAACATGGAAACACTATGATGAAACTGTCGGGTTCAATTTTAGAATAGTCAACTGTACTTAGTAATAACATGGATCTTGGCACTGTCTCTGTCAAGTCATTCACATTTTTTATACAGATTCTTTTTGACCACTTAGTTTCATTGCTGTAAAGCCTTTAACTATTTGTACTACATATGGAGAATCACCAAACACAGATATCTTCTCTGTCCTAGTACTGCTGCAACGAATGGTGACAGGGAAGAGCCTGATACTCTTTTTTATGAAGAATGTATTTATTGGAGGGAAAGAAAGCTTCTGTCCAAGAGAGGGACATAAGGGGTCGGGGGAGAAGGTTGTCTTCAGGAGGCTATCTCTTCCAGGGACTTTTATAGAGTAAAACCGTGTGGTGAGGCAGGCCTACGGTGATGGTGAACATGGGAACTAGCTTACGTGGGCATAGGGTGGGACAAAACTGTGGTCAAACAATGAGATTACAAGCACCATTGCTCAGGTAAAAGTGATTAAATCCAGTACCAAATGGGTAAGCAAGTCATGTAGCAAACAGGCATGAATACAGGACAGGGTCTCTTCCTGTTAGGGACTGGGTTAGTGATTCAGTCAGGCTCTTTCAAGGTGATTGATACCTATTTAGAATATCAATCACTGGTGTCCATCCCTAGGTAAGTATGTAGCAGTATTTCTTTCCTCTTTTGTCTTGAGGTGTGGCCCAGATGGAAGTGTCTGTCTTCCAAGTTGCAAAGGCATCTTGTCTTCCATATTGTCTCCTTGAGGACCTGGCCCTGTCTGACTGCCTATAATATTTCTATGTAATTTAGCTGCCTACAACATTGCACCCTCTGAAGAAGTAACCCGAACTGTTGATGTGATTATTTGGGCCATGTATGTTTAATTGTTTCTTTGGCTTTGTCTCCTGCAGACTTACAGCTATTTTGCCTCCCCAAGATGAAAATGCCTGGTATCTATTGAGGGCCTTTAGATAGAACCTCTGGAGAGTATCTCTGATTGTCGATTCACTACTACAACCCCTTTCAGCCTGAAGAAGCCAAAGCAGTCATCACCCATGTTTCCCTCATGGCAGTTCGGATTAGAACCGTGATATTCTATAAGTAGGCTGAATTTATTTCTTTCACTTCTGTCTCATTTGTAATTCCCAGTGGATTAGTCAGAGACAGCTTAAGCTTCTACCAATAAGGAGATCTTGAATCAGGAAAGATTACTATAAAATCAAAATACCTCTATTAAGATGAAATTTTATTTCCCAGCCATGTAAACACCAAGAAGTCTGTGTAGAGCTGGGGTTGTAGCTAAGAAGTATAGCACTTACCTAATACAAGCAAGGCCCTGAATTTGATCCCCAGAAACACACACAAGCACACATTCAAACACACACACACACACACACACGCACGCACACACACGTTTTGAATTAGGCATTTTAGGCCTCTAAGTTTGGTCCTTCTATAGCAGGGTCCTCTTTAAGTATCCATTTTTTGTCTACCAGAAGGCATTTCTGAAAAAACCTTGAGTAAGAATTGTTTGAGAATTGATCCAAGAATGATCACACATGCCTTCTACATTAATCTCACTGATCTGAATTGTTACATTGCTATGCCTAGCTACAGAGAGTTCTGGGAAATTTAATCTCTAACTGAGAAAAATTATAAATAAAAGAAAGAGTTAATACAATATAATACCTGGGACAAGGAAAAATATTACCAATGACTATATTGATCATGTCATGTCAACTGCCTACTATGTCTTGAAAGCATTTTCAACCACTGTGCCTATTTATAAGAATTTTTGCTTATGATTTGCATGCTTTGCCAATAATATGTTCCTTTTTAGCTCTTATTTTTTTCTTTTTCCTCTAGCCATGAAGTACAGGTTTAACAGTGCTGGCCAGGGTAGATTTAGGATGCATGTTACCTGAATTTGTGCATGTAGGAATTTGACAAGTAGGGTGTTAATTCCTAAGAGGAAATATTGATTGGTCAGAAACAATTATGTCCAGTACCTTATCTCACTAAAGCTAATGACCAATTCTGGTTTTGTTTTTAGTGAAATCACTTAGCATACTTTATGGATTTTTTTTGTTTTTTTTTTAGCTGTAGGTCTCTGGTCATAGGTCTAGAATGCTATTACATGAAACATTAATTATGATTGCTGGTAAGAGAGAACTAAATTGAAATCTATTTTCCAGAGTTCTTATTTGAATGACAAGCTCCTGTCTTGTATCTCCTCTGGCTCATTGAAAATGAAAATATCATTAGTGTAAAGTAGTGGTATGACAGTAAAATAATGCTAGCCTATTGGTCTGGTACTAGTATAATACTAGAATCGATGGAATACCACAAGAAATGATGCCATTGCTAGGTTTAGGAGGCTCTTAGTCTTAAAAGCAAAGAATAACCTTTTTGGCATTGGTGTCTCTGGGACAGTTAGAAAATAGAAACTGCACTGAATCAGGTTTTTCAGACTTGCCTTGCAGGCTTTACACTTTCAATTTTGTTGCTTGACACTGGAGGTAGCTGACAGCTAGAGTGCCCCAGCCCTTTGCCTGAATGGCAGAAATGGCAAATTGCATGGTTTGTCTATTAGGTTTTGCAGTACCTACTTGCTGAAGAAAACAAAATAGCTAGGATTCATCTTTCTTTAGTATTGATAGCATTATTTTGCAAGTGGAGATTGTGTAATTTTTGTGTAATGTATTACTGGCATACTTAACAACAATGATAGTGTGTAGAAACACCCAAAATAAGGAGGGAGATCATCTGGTACAGTCATTTTGCCTCTGAAATCATGAGATGTCTTGCAAAGTGGTAATGCTTTCCCCGATATTTTCCCCCTAGCAGTTACCCAGTCTTCACTTTCTTGCTTACCAGTGGTTTCCTTTATTAAGGAAAAAAAAAATTGGCCCTAATCAGAAATGTCATTTCCTGCTTCGAAACAAGTATAGTAGATTTTCCCATTAAGAATGATGTAATAAAATGTTTATCCCTTCTTTCAGAAATATCACTATGCTAGTTTAATGGCTTATTTGATAGTTTTTAAAATATCCTTAACAATACTGACTGATAATCTTTAAGATTTTTATAAGGTAAAATCCTTTCTTTTATGCACAGTTTTTGTGATATTAATATTTTGGGCCAATATTATCCTTCTTATTATAACATAGAATAGTTAAATGAAATTCAAAATTAGAAAAATGTTAGAGATACATTGCTTTTACACATTTTCATAAGTCTAGACATTTGTAATAGAACTGTTTTAAGTTGGGAAATCATATATACTGACATATGAGCTCTACAATCCCTGTCCTTAGTCAGAGGGATGTTTGGCCTATAAAATATTATTTACTATATCTGTTTTATGGTATACAATGCATATACATATTTCCCATTTAGTATATATTTATATTTTATTAATTACAGTAACAAGTAAAATATACTAATATAATAATTTTGAAGTTCAATTAACTTGTGTTTAGTATATTCTCACTGTTGTATAATTAATGTCCCAAATTTTTACAACTTGCAGAACTGAAATACCACAATGATTAAACATGTCCCCATTTCACCTTCCTTCTAGGCCATGGCTATCACCATTCTACTTTGTTTGTGTGAATTTGATTTTAGATCTCCCAGATGATGGAATAAAGCAGTCTCTGTGCTTTGTGATCATTTCATTTTTGTTAGTATAGCATACTTAAGGTTCATCCACATTGCAGCATGTAGAAGGATTTCCTTCTTTGTAAAGATTAAATACTGTTCCACTTTGTATGGAAATTACATTTTGTCCATCCATCTGTTGATAAATGTTTGGGTTACTTCTACCGGATGGCTACTGTGGCTAAAAAATACTGCAAAATCCTACTATGAATTCTTTTTAATATATACCTGAAGTGGAAATTGTGAACTATAGAGCAATTCTGCTTTTAATTCTTTTTAGGAATGGTGTCCTACCAGTTGTAGTACACAATTTCACATTCCTATCAATATTGTGCAAACTTCCAATTTCTCCACATGTATTTTCTGTGTTTAGAACCACGAGCACCTCAATACTTGAGCAGGGATATTCCATTATGCTTTGATTCACATTTCCTTCTTGATTAGTAATGTCTAGCATTCTTTCTGAAGGGTGTTAGCCATTTTTATATCATCTCTGGAGAAATGTTCATTGAAGTCTTTTGCCCATTAATTTGATATATTTTTTCTGTCCAGTAAATTTTTTGTCCAGTTAAAAAGTAGACATATTTAATCCCTTTATACAATTGAAGAGTTTCAACAAATTTAATGAACCTTCTCAAAGTTGATGATATTTGAACTTACTCTTCAAAAATCATAGTTGTTTGTTTTCTTATACATGAATAGTTGACTGCCTTGAGTCAGTCACTAAAAGGAACTCAAATGGGCTTTCTGTCTTTTGAGATGTTATTCTTAGATCATTTAAATACTTTCATTGTCTCTCTTTTCTAAAAGGATTAAAAATTTTCATTATAATTTATTATTTTTTATATAGAATCACAATACTTTCTGTGATTTGGTCAGTTCATCTTGAGCTATGAAACAATACTTCTGGTACCTTATCCTTTGTTAGTCTTATAAAAGTCAGTAATTGCACAACACATACTGTTTGAAGATAATATTTATCCCTACAGGGATGCCACATTTCATATCAGCATATCACTGGCATTTTTATTAGTGAAGCTTTTTTTTTTTTGTATTACAGTGTAACTTTGAATATGTCGAGTTAGCAAGACTGGCTATAAAAGGAATGCTAATATGCTCTTATAGCTGTTATTTAGCTTATACCATTTTGAGGAACAATCAGCCACAACTGTACCTAGTTTCCAGTTACTCTGGTTTTGAGCTTTTAGGTTGTTGGTACTTGAAAGACTTTGGTCCCCTCTTTCTAAGTTTTCAGTGTAAGCAAAATGGGAAAAAAAATAGAATAATTTGATTCAATGAAATACTAAGAATTCATGAGCTTTTATCATATAATGAAGTCCACGCATGTAATCTAAGTGGATTGCAAAAATGCCTACCAATTTCTATGCAGAATAGATTACTTCACTTTCTAAGTTTTGTTTATTGTATACCAAAAGATGGTAAAATGTTTCCAATAAAATGGATTTGATTAAGGAAATAAACATCAGATATGATTGAAATAAGTTGTTTCTAAAATAATTTTAAAAATCTTTTATTTATGTATTCATTTATTTGATACAGAGTCTCACTATGCAGTTCGTACTCGTAGTGATCCTCCTGTCTCAGCCTCCTCAGTGCTGGGAATACAGCCATGCACCACCACACGCAGTTTCAGTGGCCAGCATGTGCACATAAGGTTCTAGGGCTGGCTGGGTATGTGGTACCGGGAATTTGAACCCGGGTCCTTGTGCTTGTCAGGTAGGCACTTAGACTGCTGAGAAATCTTCCCAGCTGTTTTAAAGTAATTTTGTCATCTGACCATATTTTGAAAAACTCTCTAAACTTTTATTTTTGTTACTACATATTTTAATCATTGAACATGATTTTTGTTTTAGATTCTCCATTTTGGAGTTTTGTAAAAAGAGGAAAGTTAACTAGTTGACACAGTGAAAGACAGATAGAATGAGTTAAAATTAAGTGATTTCTGTGTTTTGTTTTTATTATTGTTATGTAAGACTGGGTTGATTTATTGCTAAATCAAACATGATTACATGAAAGAAATGGTTATAAGAGATATTATAAAATTTATAATAAATCTTATGATTAATTTGTAATTTTGTATTGAGTGTACCAGATAATTCTCTAAATTATTGATTCTTAATGTAAGCAAAACCTATTTCACAAGAACAAAAGAAGGAGTGGAAGCTAAAACGCACCAACTTAGTATAATTTTCTTGTTATATTAAACATTACTGGTCATGGTATTCTTAAATATAGTAAAATACTAAGTAGACACATGTCCTAAATCTAATAACTTTAGCCTTTCTTCATCATAGCTCCTTTTTACTTTTCTATCACCAGGATACATGTGACTTTCAAAATATTTACATAGGATGCTATAGGCAGGGTACTTTGAAATACGAGCTTGCTAATTGTCTTGGCTCTGGGTATTAGCATCTGCTGAAGAACCAGTTTTGGAAGATGGGGGAATATTTATAGGCCTTTCATGGCCTACAATACAGCATGAAATTATAGACAGCCTGCTAGTGTCCCGGTAAGACTAAGGTGCCCTTGGCAACTTCTGATTTTCTCAAATGTCCCTGAGGCAGTCAAATTCATCTTAAAGGAACATTCCCTGGGGCAAGATTTTTCCAGAATATTGTATCAACAGCATTAACCTAGTATTACCTGAGTAATTTTTCTTTGAGGTAAAATGCAATTTCTTGCGGTTGAGATGTTTTACACTTTATAGTAATAAAGGACTATTGTACTTACTGAAATGGTTTGAATTAAAGGCAGATACCATGCTGATAACTAGGGGAGCCTAGTTTAGAATCTGTGAACTTGGAAGGTAACCCTACGCAAATATAATTTTTCCATAAATCAAAACATTTAGCAACATTCTCCACAGATTCCTCATTCATTAAACATGCCAACTTGGCTTGTTAATGTTATTGTCACTTAAATCATTTATATCTGAGTTGACAGTTATTCTCCATGTCCATATATTTTTTCTAAGTAAGACTTTAAAAAACTGCCGAAGGACACTGACTTGTTCAGTTAGCAAATTAGTAGTTAAGGTGGGAAAACACATTCCATGACATCCTTAAAAAATTAAATACATTTGAAAAAATAAGTTTTGGAATGCAGAGTGTGTGTCAGGCCCCATGGGCTTGAAAACCACAAATTTTGCAGATCACTGAATGAGATCTAGAGATTGAAGTCCAGAACTGCTTGGTTTTCTCTAAGTAGCTGAAAGTCACCTGGATTTTGCTGCCAAAACCCTTGCGTTTATTCTTGGAATGAATGGCTCTTTATTTAAATATGCTGTTGACTCTGATATATCGATTGTGGCGAGAGTAAAGAAAGGTTGGCGTCATCCCCAAAGATGATAAAAGCAAAAGCAGACCTAAAGCCAGTCTCCTCTGAGGCTGCTACTTCTGGTACCACGGTCAGAAGTAGAGTAAAACATCATCTAAGTGCCAGTTAATATCAGTGGAAGTACTCAGATGCTAATTTTACCATCAACATAGTTTCATTGTTGACTTAACAAGTCCCTCAATACTAATTAATTTGTTTATGTGCTTATAAATAGCCTTAGTGTTTCCTTAGTATGCAACCTGTCACCTTGGACTCTATGAAAGTAAATTCTTTGTTGCTATGTGTGGTGGTTCATGAGAACCACAGGTTTGAGCCTAGCCAGGTCATTGCAGAAATTTAATGAGAATCTATCTCAAAATACAGCACAGATGGTCCTGGGCTCAATCCCCAGTATTGGAAAAAAAAAAAGTGTTTTGTGATAAGTAGCTTCATAATTCTTAGGAATTCCTTTTTCAAGCAAGAAGGCAGGCATGCCATACAGACATCCACATCAAGTAGTTGGAATCTCTTTTTTTGTTTGTTTGTTTTTGTTTTTGTTGTTGTTGAACCGGGGATTGAACTCAGGCCCTCGCGCTTGCCAGGAAAGCACTTATTGCACTGAGCCATCTCCCTGGCCCCATGGAATCTCTTTTGATGCATGCAGAACTTATAACTATGGTAATTCTGTTATTCACTGTTATTTTTTCAAGGTTAATTTGGAATTGCAAGATGCTTTTTTTTTGTTCTGTTTAGTTGGACCATTTCACCCACTTCCTGAACCCTAGTGTATGACATTCAGGAAATAAATATCTTGGCTCAGCTTTGGAAGTTTTTGAAGAAACTTCCTGCCTTCTCTCACTGGGCTATCATCTGGAACAACCAGGGATGTTGTAAGCTTTTTTGGAAAGGCTTTGCATCTTGGGTCTGGGCCTAATACATGATTATACATGTATTATACCCCAAAGATTTTGTTCTTTTTTTTCAAGATACCAGGCAGAGCATGTGATTTTTCAAGTCCCTTTGTCCCTCAGATCTGCTAATGTGTATCTAATCTAACCACCTAAAAGAGAAGACAATGTAATTCTCATATTTTTATTATAGGACTAGCCACAATCCTTTCTTCTTTCTTTCTTTTTCTTTTCTTTCTTTTTTTTTTTTTTCGGAACCAGGGATTGAACTCAGGCCCTTGCGCTTGCCAGGGAAGC
>NDGN011494028.1:0-14444 GCA_002564285.1 Tympanoctomys barrerae
TTTGCTAAGCTTGTTCTAAGTAGGTGCTTTAGACCACTGAGCCATCTCACCAGCCCAGTAATTCTTTTTTTTTTTAAAAACATACATATACTTTATTTTGGAAGATATCTTTCCATGTTAATTCTACAAGAGATTATGTCCTTTTAGCAGATATAATGAGCATTTTCCCTTCTATGTTTGCAGGGAATATTGTGCAAAAAAAAGTTCAGAGGTCTCCCAACAGGAAAATTTTTGCATGTGTTATGTGCAACAAAAGTGTATGTGCAGCATTAGCTTGGTTAATAAAAAGAAACTTCAAGCAAAAATTTTGACTTATGAAGAATCTCTTACTGCCTTTCTTACTGCTTTCAAAGGCAGCTGAAGAAGCTTGACTATTCCAGAATATTGCCTATCTTTCCCGACTTCTGATGCTTCCAAATAACTTTGAGGTCAGTCTCTGGTTGAAGTCTCGTATGGCTTCGTGAGTTTCTGTAACACACAGCATCCTGAAAATGTCCTCGCCAGCATCTGTGCGGCCAATGACACGCCGAATGCTTGCCTGAGCAGCTGAGAGGTGCCTTGTGTGTGGAAATCGAAGGGGACCTGCGGAGGTGGCACCGGGGCCCGTGCCTGGGTGCATGAGGAGCAGCACCAAGACCTCTTTCAGCTTGAAAGTAAGTTTGTGTCCGTCACATCTGCAGCGGGAATCTGTCCATGTCAGGACAAGGATGCTGTGTCTCACCGTGAAGCAGGAGAGTCCGGACAGAGCTCCTCCACCGTGAGATGCTCCTGTACCCACTCAGGAACCCCACTGTCCCTCCGCTCAACTCCAGGACTCTTTCTCCCCTCATGGCTGCTATATTCATTTCTCTTACTAGAGATATGGAAGGTATTACTAGATGATTGCGTCAAGGGAGAGTTTCTATTATTGGTTTTGTTTTGTTCCTTTGTATACCCACAATGCTTAACGCCATGTGTGGAGGTCAGCACTTCTGCTGTTTGTTTTTCCCCAGTACTGGGATTTGAATCTGGGGCCTTTTTGCCAAGCTAGATCTGCAGAACCACTTTAATGTTTTGAGTCAGGGTTTTCCTAAATGGCCCAGGTTGGGCTCAGACATGCTGTCTTTCTGTTTCAGCCCCTGGGAGGGCTGAAATTTACAGATGTGCACCACCACACCCAGAAGCACCTACTAACTAACAAAATAAATGGTTCTTGCAATTTCCTAAGTACTGAGAGTCTGAACAGCCCTTTGTCGCAGCATCTTCAGGTCTACTTTTGAGGTGCCTGGATCCACTTACTACTGCTTCACTGGCAGCTGCAATTAGGGTGACTTGGGAAAATCTGATAGCAGCGTCCTCATTGTCACATCTACGTCTACAATATTGCTCATTCTTGGATGTTGCTATAGTATGTTCAGGACAGTAAAATGGGTATCTTTATAGCTTTTAGATGTTCCTTAAGAAAAATGTAAATGTTTTATTCAAACAGGATAAGAGGAATTGCACAAAACCCATGCTTAAGGATAGTGTCCGTAAAGCGAGCTGTACAACATCCTACAGCCAAGAAATGGACTCCAGGGCTATAACTGAGCTTACCTGAGGTCAGTTTATCCATTACAAGGAAACCTGGAGGGAACAGCCCTGAGCAACTGTTTACTGACTTAAATAGCCATATTCCAGTTAAAAGAAACAGAGATAAAATTGATTTGAAAACTGATTTTATAATGTTCTTGAGCTAATAAATTTAATAATTGCCTATCCTTTATATGAAACATTCTGATTTTAAATCATAGTTTCTAGAAATCCTTGGAATCTCAGAAACTTAAAACAACGAAACTATTTCTTATCTACGAAGTCCACAAGAGATCAACTTCCGTCCACCTAGACATCAGGGCAATCCAGGCCTGCTCACCATGGTGGAGCTGTGCTCCCATAGGGCCCGAAGGTGCAGGGAGGGTGTGCCCCACTCCCTGTTTGCTTCTGCTGAGACGAATCTCAGCTCTCTGGAGACGACAAGGTATAGACTAGAGGAAGGAGAAGCAGCCGCCGAATGTGTGGGCCAGCTCGTGCTCCCCGACAGTGCGCGGCTCTCTTCTCGCGGTGCATGCTGCACCTCCGCTGTTGATGTGGTCCAGCATGCCTTCTGCCCCAGGGCTGCTGAGGACCTTAGGGCTTGTGTGCATACGCGCAGAGTGCAAGCACTTGCCAAGAGGTAAGGACGTCTGTTTTAAATTGTCTGATCACTCCTTTCCACAGTCATCCTACATTTTCTCATAAAAGACGTTTTCAGTTCTAATCTGCCGTTCTTCCTCCCAAGAAACTCTTCCAGTTGCTGCCATCAGTCATCAGCCCCACAGATGTATTTTTTTCTTGAAAAATAAGTCAAAGACATGCTCTGTGGATGCACATGCCTGCCACGTGCGCATGTTCCACAGAGGAGTCGCGCCCATCACCCAAGCAAGCTGCCCTTCCCGAGTCCTACACGGCCACCTCTGCATGCAGGACTTGGATTACAGGTCTTTCCTGTTGTTCTCAAGTTGGGATGACTTCACCTCCAGTTAGATTTTCTCTTGCTGCATCATAAAGCTATCCTCCGTGTGATTTAGGAAACACTTTGATAGCTGTATTTGTAACCCAGCAGATGTCTAGACAGTTAAAGTTCCCCTGGAGTATGTGTCATGCAATGTGCAGCTCCCTGTAAGTGGTCCAGTATTTATCATTTTTGCCAGCTCTTAGTCCTTAGAGAATACAGCAGATGTAGCAAATACCCGCAGGAGCTCCTCTTGCTCAATCTTTATATCCTTTCTTAACATCCAATAATTTTTACTAACAAACTACAGGTCTTTGGGAGTACAACTCAAAATATCACCTTGAGTACAACTACTTCCTTCTGAAGAGGTCAACAGGAAGCATGCATGACCTACTTTCCAGACACAAGATACAGAAGGAAAATGATACCATTTCCATTGAATTGAGTGAAATTTTAAGAATTCAGGAGTAAATAACACTATGATTGTCTGTGAAGAAACTACAAGTCCTCCATTTCAGCTCTCAAAATTAAAAGTCAAAAGAATGAAAGCAATATGGGTGTTTAACAGAAGCAGCTGAATTTTGCAGTCCTTCCAAATGCCTTATTAAGTATCTTCTCTGTGCTCTTGTTAAATCGTCCCAAATGAGCTGTCAGTTATTCACCTGGAATTCAGCCTCCCATTCTCTCTATTAAGCTACTTCCTCACCTGCTCCCTGGTCAAACACAGACCCTTCTCCTTTCCAAATGCACAGAACTGGCACAAAATTGAGGCCGAGGAGGAGATGCCAAGAGCACCTTGCTGTATTTCATGGGGTATAATAGATTAACCCACATTTATTTGTAATATGGTTTGTACTTGTTGACTTGCCAAGATGAAACAGGCTCAACTAGAAATTAGAATCTCTGAGCATAACGAGGGCCTGACAATCCTTTAACAGCAGGGAAAAATATTAGCATAGGATGGTAAAACCAGCTCTATCCGTGAGAACCCTATAGAGAGGCCAAAAATTCTTGGCACTGTGCTTCAGCTGCAGAAAAAACTCAATACATTAGAAAAAGAAGAGATTTATTCCTGCACCAAGCTTTGTGAGACCAGTTTAATTTGGAAGATCCTATTTATCTCAGATACCTACAGACAAGATTTTCAAATTCATAGGTTATATTCCCGCACAAGCAAAAATTTAATTCGCTTGCTTTCTGCATGAAATATTAAAGATCTAAATGAGTAGCACATATTTAAAAATACTTCTTCCAGAAATGTAATGTTTTCTAAATGAATTTTGAATCTTTGAGTAGTCTGGAACATCCATTCATGGGTATTTTTTCACCCAGCCCTGCATGGCACAAGGGTGAGCTGCCAGTGGACAGCGCCGGCAGCACCTATTCACGCATGAATCACCAAGACCTAAGTAAAGCCAGAAAAGAGGGATCGCTCACACTCGATATTTCACCTTGTGATAACTAATTATAAACTGATCGTGGAGGGTGAAATGACTTTCTTTTCATAGATTTATTAACCAAAATTGTAAGTACCTACAGATATTTTGTAATTATTAACTATTATGTAACTGTGTATTTGATCTTATAAAGTTTATCCTTCATACACTTTTTATTTTAATTCAGGACATAATAAATATCTAACAGCCAATTTACAGACTCAAAAGATGTGTCATTTTTAAACCAGATAAGATAAACAAGCCAAAAATTAATTAAGGATTGGTGGGGCACTTTTCTTATTATGTCGGGAAAAGATTTGGCATGTAGATACCAAAGGAACAAGAGGATTCACTAAAAGACATTGTGTACAGCCAAGTGCCTGAAGTAAGAGGAGCCAGCCACTGATGCTGTCTCTTTCTAGGCATCTTTCATAATATATTTTATACAAGGGAATGTGCGTTAGTCAACTTTCTGTTACTGTACCAACACACATAAGATGCAGAGCTTATAAAGAAGAAAGACTTGTGGCTCACAGCTTTGGAGATTTGAGCCCATGACCAGCTAGTATGTATGTCACAGTGGGAACACAGAGAGCAAAGTCTGTGCACCTCACAGTGAGGAACCAAAACAGCAAAGAGGCTGTGGTCCCAGCACCCCCTCAGGGACCTGGTCTGGTGACATCACTTCCTTTGGCCAGGCTCCACCAGTTATGTTCTCACACAGAAGTATCACAGCCTAGGGACAAGGACTTAGGCACAGGAGAATGTGGGGCGCTTCAGATCCAACCTTAACACATTCTCTAAGAACACATATGTTACCACAATGTGTGCCAGCTGTGCTCATGATCTTAGGAAGTGTGGACTCCAGACTTTTAATTCCTGCATTTTGTCCCATGCATTCAGACAAGGAAGTCAACAGCATAGTTTGTGATCTGACTGTATGGTGCCATGCACTGCTGCTTTCCTGCACGGGGCCGAGGAAGGCAGTGCCCGTCTTGCTCAGTAGCATGACTCTCCATGTTCCGGGCAGTTTTGTGCACCTCTACCTCATTTTAAATGTCCTCAGCAGTCAAAAGGGCATTTCCAACACAGCAGTATCTCTACAGCAGTCACATACTAAACTAACAAGAGCACGGCTTACATTTCTTATGCTTGCATAGGTCTTGTCCCTGTTTCATTGTACCCACCAGTGAGATCCACAGCGTAGGCAAAGGGGGGACTTGGACGATAAACTTCCAAACACTTTAAGTACCTTACCTACCTTACAGGGAAGCTTATTCTAGAGAGAGGTCAATAACTTACAGCTCCTTTTTAGTTATACATTGAGCAAGCCAAGACCAAGAGGCCTACTCACTGCCTACCTTGCTCCCTGCATTCTCACCTCCTCAGAGCCCTCAATGGCCCATCTTCCCTCTCCCCGCCCTGCCTTTCCTTCCAAAGCTCCCCAAATGCTCACAAAACTCTATGACCCCTTTGATGGTTGAACTGAATGACCCCCTCTTATCTTCCAACCCACAGTAACCCTTGGTCAAATGCTGATTAAAGCCTGCTTACTCTCTGCTAGTTTCTGCAATGTTCAAGGGAGAGAAACAAAATCATACCAGAAAAGAAGAGGCTCACATAAACTCCAGTGCTGCCCCATAAAGACTTGCCAAAGAAACAAGAGTCTTGAAATTCAAACTCTGAGTGACTCATTTGGTTTACCTGAGAGCCTCCTCAGAGACCATCCTGCATGGAGAGAACACAGCTGACCCCTCTGTCAACTTCTGAATTTTCTTTTGGGACACATTATTTGAAAACAATAGAAACAAACTCTGGCTAAGAAAATAAAGCACGTTGATTAAGATATTCATAGCAGAAAAAACAAAGAAAGGTTAAGAAAAATCAAAACTAAGAAAAAGCTAGAAATTAGAAGTTAGAAATTAGTATACAGATAGTGGATCCTACAGCTGTGAATTGTCAGGGCTTTTTAAAGCATTGTTTTCAGACTTTATTTCATTCATTCAAAATTTAAATTCCTAGAAATTACATGGTTATTCTGCTTTGGGTCAGGTATCCAGGTTCTATAAAGGACAGCAAGTCAACTTTATCTGTTATGCTATTTAATCATCTAATTTTCCTACTATTCTCCATTTTAAACCACTTTATTATGATACATGTACAAAAAGCTGTATGTAGTTACCGTGTACAACTTGAAAAGCCTCGCAATCGTTATGTGCCCATGAAACTATACAGACATCTGTGTCTCAGACCTATCGCCTGAGAAAGCATCACATCACCCTACTTATTTTTATTTTTCTGACAGAACATTTAAAATCTACCTTCTCAGCAAAGTTTTAAGTGTGCACTGCACGGCGGACAGCTGCAGAAGCCCTGCTGTAAGGGAAACCTGCGGCTCTGTGAACCCTGAACGCTGAGCCTTCCAGCCCGACTGCGGCCTCCTCACTTGCCCTTTCCCCATTCCTTACAGCGCCGTTCTCACTTCTGTGAGTCTGACTACTTCAGATATTTCATCTCAGTGGCATTGTGAAATATTTTTCCTACGTCTCACTTGTTGAACTTAGCATGAAATGTTCTCCAGATTCATCCATGTTGTCAAGAAAAACAGGACTTCCTCTTCCTGAAGGCTGGTTACGCCCCGTAGACGCGGGGCAGCACTGCTCTTATCTGCCCAGCCATCAACGGATACCCGGTTCCCTTCCACGGCCTTGCGACTGTGAATAAGTCTGCAGTGAATACGAGCACAGATAATTTTTCAGGATTCCAATTTCAGTACCCAGGAATGAGTTGACTGGATCACATTATGATCACCTATAAAAGATTTACAAACCATGTATCTTAAAAAGAGACAATATTTGTAAAATATAAAAATTCAACTTCTATACCTAAAAAACAAATATTTTGCTTTAAGAATAAACAAAAAATACTTTAAAAGGCATCTCCCTAAAAAAGACACATAAATGGACAAAAGAGATATGAGAAGATGCGCATCATTGTGAGTCATAGAAAGTAAGTCAAAAGTATCAGAAAACCATCTCAAGCAGAAGAGAAATCAAAGAAGTGCTGGCTACGATGGGGTGAAGAGAGAGAGAACAGCGAAGCCAGAACTAGGGATGAGGGTAGAGGAGCGAGGACAGAGAGAAAGGGGTCATCACCAGGGATATCACAGAAAACCGCTGTATCCGGACGGCACGGAGAACACTTGAAAGCCAACAGAAGCAACAGATGCACATGGTTTCGCAGGAGTAAGGATTACAGCCACAGTCCACTTCCTAACAGAAATGATGGCTTCTAGACTACGATGGAATGACTTGTTTGCCTTCCTTAAGAAAACAACTATCTACATAAAATCCTATGCCAAGCAAAGACATTGTACAAACGAAAAGGAATAAAATTTTCATTAAAAAGAAAAATGAATACATGGCCAGCAGGAATCATACACTAAATTAAATCCTAAATCCAGGCTTCAATACAGGCAGTCTATCACTAAAGTTTACCAAAGAATAAATGTTAATGGAGAAAGAAAATGTGTGGATAAAACTGAGTAATATCAATCATAGAAAGCAATGATAGTAATTAATAATGATGAGATGAAGGCATTTAAGAAAATATGAAATTTAAATATGTAAATAAAAAAGACATCAGAAACTAAAGCTGTTCTTATCCTGTCAAACTATGGTAATGTTCATGTTCCCATTATATCTTAATATAATAAGTACAATATAAAAAGTACTATGAATTTCATCTGGGTAATATCCTGAGGATAACCTCTAACACAATAATCAATGAATAATTATTAAAGAGACAGCAGAAAAAATAAAAATGGCTTAGAATGTTTGTTTGCTCCTGAGGAACCAACAATGAGGTATAAAAGTAAACTTTAAAATACTTGGTAAACAGAAAATATATCATGAAATAGTATTATAAATTTAAACATACTGGCCACAAACCAAGTGCAATATCTAATACTGTACCATAGTTAATATACAATTTTTTTTCTTTTTCTTTTTTTTTGGTGGAACCAGGGACTGAACTCAGGCCCTTGCGCTTGCCACTGAGCTATATCCCCAGCCCCTAATTATACAAAGTTTATAAGACTATTAGAAAAAAGAATGTTATGTCTAAAAGGTTAGAATGTATAATGATACAGAAGGGTTAAAAGAGAATAACAGAAACCCATCCATAGAATCCTGAGAAAGACGGTGAGCACTAGCGACATCAGCCGAAGTAGACATATGACAAGGAATGTACAGCGATGAAGAACATCTCACAGTGACAAATGCAGAGTTCTAACAGGAAATACACATGCTGCGAATTCTGTGGGGCAATGATGCAGATTTCAAATGCATGAAGCAAATCTTGTGAATCCACAAGCAATTTTGGTAAGCCTCTCCCAACTCTTGACAGAGCAAGGAAGTAATATTGTTACTAAAGAAGAGATGCTTGGAAAAGCAAAATTAACACATTTTCCTCAAGTATCATATTGAAACCATTGCATCCAATATCTGCAGAAAATACAGTTTAAAGATAATAAGGCTTTAAGCTAAACCAACACTGTGTAGGAATCAGTACAATTTCAGAGAAACGCCACCACACAGAGCATAATCTCCGGTTTAGTGAGAAGATGTTAAAAAGATAATTTTAAAACAAAACAAACCTTTCCAAATGCATGAACGCATATTTCTTAAGGCTCTTTGTCAAAGAAAAAAACCTAAATGGCAATGTAAAAATACTTAAAAATAATGAATATGAGAAATAGGCTTAATGTGAAATGCACAGAACAAAACTTAAAAAATGTATTAGAAAAGACTAAATACTAAGATAAACAACACAAGTAAGAGAAAAATACTTGAACAAAAATTTAAAGATATAGAAAATAAATATAGAAAAAGCAAAGCTAAGTATTTTTGAAAGAAAACCATAAAATTTATAACATTTTAGAAAAACTGTTAAAAAACAGAAACTACAAATTACAACAATAGAAATGAATAAAGCCATCAGTACAGTTTCCACCTACATTATATACTGCCATGAGATTATTTATTAAAAACCTCTAGTCAATAAACTTAAACATTTAGATAAACTTGATATTTAAGTAGAAAAACACAAATAAACAAAACTATTTAAAAATTAATGATTTACTTCCCTTAGGTATTAAAATTTTAATATAGAACTTAAAGTTTCTGAAGTAAAGTTTAAACTAAAAAAAAAAAAAGTTTATTACTACTTTTTCCAGACTTTCAAATAAGAAATAAATGTAGACACTTACAAAAAGCAAGTAGTAAAGGGAGAATTTCAACCATAAAAAAAAAAAAAAATCAACAGTTATTCTGCTCCGAAGCCAGGATATTTAGGTGCTGAAAACTGACACAGATGAGATCAGGAAAATTCAAGCCACATGTCTCTCAACAGGAGAGGGCATTTCTTTAACAAAATGATAGCAAATAAAGTCAGAAAACACATTGAGATACAATGCATTTCTGCCCCCAGAGAATGTGAAATAGATTGTGAAAAGTCCAAAAACCACATGAGATATAAATTAATTCCAGTTTCAAGGTGTGACCCAGTGGGTTTATGATTCTGGCAGGGACACTGTCACCGGGCACTTGCAGGCTTAGGTACACAGTGAAAGGCTAAGTGTCCAGGCCACGGTGGCTGATTTGAGACCCCAGCAGCACCTGGAGCCATCTTCTCTCAGGCTGCATGGACAGAGGGAGTACTTCAGAGGACGCATTAGGATTTCTCCCCTCAGACATCTGTATTTTGACACTAGATGGGCAGAAGTGTGGACAAATTTCTAAAGACATGGCTCAAAAAAGCAGTCAGTTTCCCAGCTTCCACATGTGGAAGACACAAAAATGAGAGCTCAAGAGAATCCTAGAGCCAGGCGGGTGGAACACCACCACTCCAGGAGACAAAGCAGGAGGGTTCCAAGTTCAAACCCAGCTGGAACAACTCAGCAAGGCTTGCCTGAAAATAAAGAGGACTGAGAATGTAGCTCAGCATGACTTCACTAGCTAGTCCCTAGGTTAAATCCAGAGAAAGAGAAAGAGAGAGAGAGAGAGAGAGAGAGAGAGAGAGAGAGAGGAGACAGACACACAGACCCACACCCTGAGCCCACAGCAGGCCCCGGCTCACAAGTAGGATGTGATTTCCAGCTGATGGCACAGAGCTGATCAGGACTAGACCCCTGGCGCCCATCCTCTCCCCTGCGCCCTTCCTCGAGCCGACCTCCCCTTCCCCCTACACAGGGGAGGCAGCAAATTCCCAGCAAACCTACGTTACTTATAAAAGTCTTTGTCAGTCAAGAAAAGGGGATAAGTACGCCAAGAGAAAAGAGCGAGTAACCAAAACCACGAAAACTCATGAGGTAGATGGCTCCAAATGTCATCCAGCTGTCGAACTTAAAGACAGGGATTTTAGAACAACTCTTACTCATGTGTTTGAAGGAGAAAAGAAGGGATCTTTAGAAATACAGTCAGCAAAGATAAACATTCATTCTTCATGGTGAATTAGTATAACGCTGGCGAATAGCCAGCAGCAATGATTTAAAAAGAGCACACATTACCACTACCAGGGATGCAGGAGAACATTGCCAATGTTAAAAAGACTTCAAAAAATATGAAGGGTACAATGCAAACAACTTTCAACAGAATAATTTTGAAAATGTAATTGCAATGACCAAGTCCCATGAAAGATATCTGTGAAACAGCTATAAGACAAATACAAAACCTTGTTACTTTTTTTTTTCTTTTTGATACCAGGGATTGAACTCAGGACCCTGAACTTGCCAGGGAAGCGCTTATTCTACTGAACTATCTCTCCAGGCCCAACCTTGTTACTTTGTTACTTTTAATGCTGTTTAAACTTAAATGATCGTTTAAAATATTTCCCAAAACAAAACTCTGTGGTCCAGTACCTTCCAGTCATTTTTCCAATAACTGATGAAATAATGCAAATATAGCCAAAGGTATTTAATTACTTAAAATTTTCCATGGTGATTACCTTGATAGCTGCAGACAAACCATTTTTTATAAATGTTAAGCTCCATTTATGAATTTACAAATTACCAAGCAAGAACTAAAAAAAGAAATGTATTTGTTTTTAACAATCCACAAAATTACCTAGAGAAGTCCCTGGTACCTTGCAGAACTGTAACAGAGAACGGATCAGAATGCACTGTCTGTATCCAACAGTTTACGGGAAGGTTTGGCCAACATAATGAAATGAAAGGGAATGAAAAGCTTAAGAGTTGAAAATACAAAAAATTAAAATGTCTTTTTCCCATATGATGTTATTGTATTCACAGAAAACCCAAGGCAATCCAAAAACCAATTAATAAAATGAATTAATGAATTAGTACAAGTTTTAAATGTTAACATATGTTAAAATATAAATAAATATTTACATATGACAAAAAACTGAAAATCAGTATCTTGGCACAAAAAAATTGTAAGATATGAATAAGAGAAATTTAAGGGCAGCTAAATAAATAGGATAAACATGTTTATGTTTCAGAAAACAATAGTGTAAAGGTATTAATTCTCTCCAAACTAACCCATATATCTAACAAATCTCAATTAAATTCTCAACTAAAGAACGCTTGTGGGAAGCTGGAAAAGCACCTCTAAAAGGAGAAATTACAAAGAACCAAGAAAGGTCAAGGCGACCTTGGGAAACACGCCAGGGCTGGAGGGATTAAGCTACCAACTATCAGCATAATAACTAAGTGTGGTCAGGACTTAGCGCTCGGGAATAGAAAAAAAGAATCCCAAAATTAAGCCTTCCATGTATTACTGCCTCTTCTATCTTGACAAAATTCTCAGTGAGGAGCACTGGGAAAGAATGATCTATTCAACAAACTGTCTACAGCAAAAGTGCAGGGGAGGAGAGGAAAGTTTCATGCCTACCTGGCCACACAGAAAGGAATTCCCGTGGGAGTACGGGCCCAAGTGTGAAAGGCACAGCAAGCTGCTGGATGCCTCAGTTTCTCCACCAGGATGTAAAGTCCTAAGCCTACAGAAAGGCTAGAATATTGGGCCAAGCACTTTAAGAGCTAGTCTTCATCCAAAGACAGCATTGAAAAAGCATACGTGAAGGCCACTAGTTCCTTTCCCCTGAATTCTGGCCAGTGACTCAGTGCACGAAGCCAAGGAGCACGAAATTACGATGTGTCAGGCTATCCACCAGTCTGCCTGCTCAGCCTTTTATCCATCTGTCTGTCCAGCCAATCCTCTGCTCTCTCATTCACCTTTCTAGATACCTGTGCAGCCAACATCCATTTATACATGGTGATCTCTTTACCAGGCCAGCCAAGCGCTCCCTACTCACGCCCAGCTCTCCTCCTTCATTGATCCAACCACCCAACTACCTTCCCTGTCTGTCAACACACGCATCCTCCCAGTGTTCCATCCACATGTGGTTTTACAGGCAGAGAGACTTGCATGGAATGTGTTCAGCTAGCTCCCCGGCTGATAGCCCTTGGTCATACATGAGGTAACATTCACAAATATAAAAATTGATATTAGTAACACTGCCACATCACACGGCAATGTACGCAGGCCCAAACACTGAGCTTCGTGAATTTCTAGGCAGAGGTCAGTGTACTTTCTTGTCATGATATTTTTGAAAATCTGGGTGATCTTAGGCCTGTAACTAAATAAATTATAATTTCATTGCTCTTATGGTTATTGCAAAATAAATTTGTCCTTGGACCAGTGATGTGATTTTTTTCAGGAAAATGAATTATCTAGAGTTATGATCACACTGACCCATTTTGAAGCACAAAATTCCTGGCTATCCTCTTTCTTGCATAAATGTATGCAGGTCTCTTCTCAAGAGACAGAGGGGCCAAACGCAGGCCAGGCTCAGAGACGCATTCGCTGAAGCAAGGACTACTCTGCTCCTCCTCACTATGAATTCAGAGCATGTTATTATAAACGTGGATGCAAAAAGAATCAAAAAACGGCCTTTTAGTAATTGTTCTGTGCTCTCTTCTTGAGAGCTATTAAGTAAAATTCTGAAGGTCCAGTGAGAAGCCAATCTTTTATCACATTATATTCTTTTCTTACCAAATGATAATTCAACTGTTTCAACACTCCTGAAGCTATGTAAAGATTGCCTCAGAAGTCATGCAAAAAGAGGCAAAAATACAGAAACACATCTTTAAAGACTGCTTAATATTCACATTACAGAATTTTGAGTACACTATCTGGCTCATAACTATTACTTAAGCCAACAAAAGTAGTCAATCATAAGAGGGATGGTAAATTTTATTTTATTGAATATAGCCAGTGGAGGTGAATTTCTGTGAGAATACAAAGGAGCAGGAAACTTAAAAGACACTGCTTGCAAGGATGACTTGCCTTGCATCACTACACTGCGCAGTTCACCTGGAATGTTTCATTTTTCCACTTGCCAAGAGAAGATAGGAAAACTCTTCCAGGTAAACTCTCTTCAGGATGTTGGTTGATTTTGAAAATGGAACTTTTGACATTGCTAATGCTACAACTAAAATTTATTTATTTATTTATTTATTTATTTATGTAGAACTGGGGATTGAACTCAGGGCCTTCCACTTGCCAGGCAAGTGCTCATTCTACTGAGCTATCTCCCCAGCCCCTAAAATTTAGATGTAAAAAAGGAAACAATCCAAGATAGCATTGACCTCAAATTGTAACTGTAGCCTAACCAGCGTCATTGCCTCAAATTATAAGCTTTAAGTTGTGCATTGCTCTGAGCAGAGTTACGGAATCTTACGCTGTCTGGCTCCATCACACCTGGGACACAGAACACCCCTTTGTTCACTGTGCGCACAATGCATACGCTACCCACTGTTAGTCACTTCCTAGCTCTTTGGGTTACCAAATCAGCGACACAAGACCTCAGTGCTCTGTGTCAAGTGATCCTTACTGAACTGAATCCTCCTTTCTTACCTTAGTCCTTACTTAGCTTATTCTCAATAGCGGCACATTTTGGGTCTCTGTGCAGGTGCACAGGTTGGGCATGAAAACCCCCAGTGAGTCCATTCACATAAGGCACAATGTGCCCAAAGCTATAAGGTTATGTGGCGCCACTGACCTGTGACTTCCACATGTCCGTAAGTCCCCTGAGTCAGGACATCCTTTTACCTCACCCTCTGCAACAGCCTTAGCTCAAATGTCCTCTCACCACACAGGAACAAGCCAGTTGCATCTCACATAAGCTGTTGGCAAAGACTTTCCATACAGATCTCTTTCTCACATAACTGTCCACAGGGCAAGTCTCATGATTAAGACCCCCACCAGGGTGGCAAGTCTTATGGAAACACCCCTCATCAGCCTGCCACGTAAGGACACAAACCCCTTCCCAAGGTCCAGGCCCTGTGTCTTAGTTACTTTTTATTCGTTGCTGGGACAAATACCCGATACATAAAATGAAGGAAGGAAAGGTTTATGTAGCTCACAGTTACTGGAGGGTTCAGTCCGTATTCCGCTGGCTCCAAGGCAAACAACAGCAGT
>NDGN011494048.1:0-11874 GCA_002564285.1 Tympanoctomys barrerae
TAATTTGTTTTGTTTGATACCACTGAAAGCAGAATGGGCTGGCCTACAAGCTGTCCAAGATTCCAACGAGTACAAAAGGGTATGCCCTTGGAGCCAGAACAGCTGCAAGGTTTAAGCCACTCAGTAAGGTAATGTACTGGGATTTAGGGTGCCTGGGGTTGCTGCATGAAGAGCTCAAACGTTAGTATTGCACTTGTGTGAAAGCAAAAAAAGCAGTTTACTGAAGAAACGGTCCCAAGGCAGGGTTACTGGTGCTGAGATGCCTAAGGTTAAAATATCGGAAGCTATGTTCATACACATCATATTATCCTGTTAAAAAGAATTCCAACGCTTCCATCCTTTTGCGTGATTGGACTTCAAGTCCAACATTTAGCATAGGATCCTAATCTCCCCTTGGCTCACCACTGTCCTGAGTATCGAATCCAGGGCCTGGAACCCCAGATAAGTGCTCACCCACTGAGCTACACACCCAACCAAAGGTCCTAATCTCTGTTGGATGCCCCCTGACATGTAAATCCAGGGACTAGGAATGCTGGCTCTCTCAGGGGCTGGTAGACACGGTGGTTGCCTTGATTCTCTGCCCATCCTATACCTGGAGCATTATGTATCCTTAGACAGCCAAACAACATCCATGGCTTTGTTTTCTACCTACTTGAGCCTGTTTGTACATCTCAAAATGGCCAAGCCATAGCTATTTTTTTTAAACAGGCAGAGGGTGTTGTTTTTCCCCCCCTCTAGAAGACTTTTTGTGTGTATACATAGGATATATGTATATACAATTTGTATATGTAAAGTGCATTCCTCTAATACACTGATCTTTTTCTTGGCAATAGAATGTGACACCTTACCCAGGCAAGTACCAGAGGGTAACTACTTCAGAGGAAAAACACAAACAAAATTTTGTTCCATTTAATGTCTTGCTACCTCGATCTGGAAAATGTTCAAAGGACATTTCTTCTTATCCTGGGTACGTCTCCTGTTTCTTGGTATACTTCAGTGAAAGGAAGCACATAAAGCACTGATTACACCCAAACAGTCCCAGCTAAATAAGAAACCATCCATCTTCAGAAGTCTAGCCTTTTGACTCACAGGTCTCTGGTATTTTGTACTGTGGATTCGCAATTATTCATTCAATAATTATTTGTTAATGCACCAGACAGTTTGATAGATTCCAGAAGTCGTGTAGTAACTCATCACACAGGCACCCAGTTTCTTGGAGCTTGCATTCTAAAGTCCATACAGATGAGAAGCAAATACACAAGAAAATGCCAATAATAATAAACAGAGAAGCTTTATAATTTATCAGTCAAACTGTGACACTTCTGAGAGTCAAAGAGGCCTAGTAGTAATTAGATCAGGACAGTAGCCATAAATAAGCTAGGACTTATTTATAAAGGAAAAACAGGGAAGTATGATAACCTGAGTAGGAATTAGGAAGAAAATAAAAGTGTAATGATATAATAGATTAATGGGTGGGAGGCTTTCTCACCTGGGTTTCCAAGAAAAATTAATCTTGATCTGAGATCTGAATGACAACACTCAGCCTGCCCTGCAGAGAATTGGAAACAGAGCATCCCAATAAAAGGAAAAGCAAATGCAAAGACCATAAATTGGGAAGGAATTTGATGTGGAAAAGAAAGAGAGGAGGCTAAAGAGGCTAGAATAGAGTGATCAAGGGGAAAATGAGAAGTGAGAAGAAAGGTGGGCTATAGTATAGAGGACTTATTAAAGACTCTCAGTGCTTCATAAAATCATTCAGAATCTATGAAATTGTAGGGCAAATGGTCATGGTTTTTCTTCTACTCATGAGAAATCCAGAGATTGGTGGGTGAATATAGCTTTTTCAAAGCTTGTATTGAGGAAGTTTAAATATTATTTCTTGAACTCTACATCCGCTCTGTTCTTTCTCCCACAGTAGAGTTACAGCAGAAGACAAAGTGTTATGAACAAAGACAATTCTAAAATAATCTGTTATCAAGAAAATTTAACTTGATCTGTTTTGCTTTCCCTGCATTTTAAATACATTGTTTCTTCACTTCAATCACCAACTTCAAATTATGAGCAGTACACTTACTAGTGTTGCAGAAAGCTTTCATAACCAGTCTCTTCTGGGCTCTTCTTGTTTCTCAGATGAGGACACTGAATTGCAGAAATATGTTTTGAGCTAGGGATGGTCTTTATCTGGGTGTCAAGATTAGCTACTTTTAATGCTCACATCTAATTAGGCCTACATTAACAGGCAGGAACCCCATGCTTGCCTGACACTGAAGAGTGTATCGATCTGTTCCCAAGGGTTAGGCCTAGTTCATAATTTCTGCTAGTGAAGTTCCTGTATGGTTACTAATTCATTAAGAGTGACGTTTGTACATTCATTTCTAGCCCTGGTGCTTACAACCCAGAGAAGAAGGCACCCCCAAAAGTTGCTTGGCCAATGAAATTTGGATCTCCAGACTGGGCTCAGGTTCCATGTCTGCAGAAAAGAACCTTAAAAGCTGAGGTAATGAATTGGACTTCATATGTATCAAGGGTTCTTAACCAAGAGTCTACAAATGAATCCATAGAAGTCTATTGTCCCTTGAAATTATATATACAGTTTTGTGTGTATGTGGATATGAGGATTTTTTGGAGGGTTGAGTAATTTCATTCATTCCATTTTTATAGGTTTGGCCAAAAGTCACATTTTTTTATTTGAGTCTCAATCTTTTGGAATAAGCACAAAAGAAATATCCCCATATGACAGAAAAAGATACATAGGCCAGAGGGACCAAGTGATTTGTGTAGCTGTGAGGCTGGAATGGAGATCTTAGGATGCTAGGCACATCATTTGAGTGTTAGACCCCTGGAAAGCATAAAGTATTCTGGCTAAGAGCATGGATCCTGGGGGCAGTGTGGCTTATGTTCGAACACTAGCTCCAGTATGGACTCGCTCTGAGATCTTAGGCAACACTTGTGACTTTTCTAAATCTGAATTTTATATTATGAAATCAATATAATAATAGAATTGATATGATATGGCATGACTGTAGGGATTAATAATTGAGATAATATGAACAAGTATTTAACATAGATACTTAATCCATAGTAGTGATCATAATTTGTGAGGTACTTTCTTTCTTGTGGAATTCAGGGTTAATTCTACAAATGCTTATTAGATGCCTAATGTATTAGCATTGTGCTAGGGCCTATGGGAGCATCAGTAATGAACACATTCACAATGGGGCTGTAATTGGTGTATCTTGCTGCCAGTAGCTCTGACTTGGATTCTCTAATCTGGTGTTAATTGGCTGACCCTACTAGTAGTTTAAACTCACTGAAGGAACAATTGTACATGTACCACCAGTGGGTCAAGCCAGCAAGAATGTATTAAACATATTTTTCCTTATCTTCAGAAAGCCTGCCAACTACTGGAACATTTACCCAGTAGCAATAATTCCTAACATAATATGTACCACAGCTAAATGACAAAGGATAGAAGGGCACTAATACTGAAAAAATCACTAAGACTACATTACTACAGGGTCCAGATTGAGCTGGGCCTCACAGTTATAATGTGCACAGCCAAGAAGACTAGAAGCAGAGGTTCAGCATGCTGAGATGCATGATATTCTTTCATTGCAGCTGTCCACAGACAGAGAGTTTAGGAAGCATCGGAACCGTGTCGCCTATTTCAGACTGTTCTACAACTGAGATGTGGTCACTGTCTCCACGCGCTCCTCCTGACTACAGAATCTTCAGGATTGAAGATGGGCCTGCTCTTCTCCTCCTGCATTGCTGTGGCCCTCTGCCTGCCAGCTTGGGGCCTAGGGAGGAGCAAGGGGCTCGTAACTACTATGTGCAAGCATAATAAAGACTAATTCAGAATGCTCTAACTCTTATCTGCTGTTTTGTGGTCTGGAGGGGTCCTCTTGGGTGTTTGGATGGGCCCACAACCATGGCAACAATGCCAGACTCCACCAGATACTGGTGGAAGTATCTGCTTGTGGATAATCTAGGCAGAGAAGTGAAGTGAAAGCCCTCATTGTCGGCATGTCAGAGAGTAACAATCTTGAAAAAAAGACATCTAGACACCATAAGGGCTGCCCTTGGAGAAGTGCAGGTAGGTGGCCTCAATCCCGAGCCTGCAGTAGCCATTGTACAGCAGAGACAAAGGACATAAAGCTACAGCCAGCTGCACTGTGGACACCTTTTCTCACAGGAATTTCACTGCCTCATGTTCCATGATGTCCATGAAGACTGAATTCTTGCTCGGTCTTGGCTTGGCCCCTGATGATCCCGCATAGCTCCCAGATGAGGGCAGGACATATCATGTCCAGGTGCTCAGGACCATCTGATCACAGTATCCAGGGAGCCTCAGAGTGAAAATATGTGCACTGGAGACAGAGGCAGAGGAAGGCAGAGGGAAGGGGCAACGGAAGTCGTAGAGAGCTTGCTCCGTCCATGGCTACCACTGATCACAGACAGGGAAGATGTGAAGCTGAGGAGTTCCAGGGGACTGGGAGGTCAGGGAAGGGGCCCAAGCCCCATTTCCATCCTGTGAGCCCCTGGGAGGTTTTACCTTTTACCTTTCAGCAGAAGATGCTTGAGAGCATGGAAGAGCCGGTCTGGTGCTTAGGCTGAATGCTGACCTCTTGATTTCTAGAGTCTTCTCCTCCAATGCATCTCAGCTCTTGGATGTTGGCTGTATTGGTACAGCCATGAAGAATGAAGCTCGTTCTGGGACACAACACCTAGCCTCAGAGAGCACACATCAGAGAAGAAGCACGGGGAGTGCACTTGTAGAAGCATTCTCTCACACTCAGGTCCACTTTGTGTGCACCTGTCCACATACTACCATGCATGCACATCCCCAGATGCACACATGTGTGCACACATACACTTCTGACATCTGAAGAATTAAGATTTAAGATGGGCATAGACTCCTGCATGCAGGGAAAAGTCTGCAGACATGAGTACAAAGGGGAGCCAGTACGAGGACAGAAAATCACTCAGTAAAGCCCAAAGGTGTATTATCAGGAAAGGAAAAAAATCAAAAAGAATTTTAAAAGGAGTTGTGCTCCCGGGCTACAATGATTGAGAGCAGTCAGGTGACAGTGACCACATCAATCTCCAGGTTGCTAGTGTGACCTGGAATGCATTAGCAGCACCTTTTGACTCCTCATCACACCTTCAGTCTGCTTGGAGTTGGCGCTGCTTCCTCCTCCTCTTGTCCTGCATTGAGGTTTGTTCCTGAAATGCTATGCTACGTCCCCACGCAGTCTTTCCTGCTAGGGACTCGGGTCCCCTCCATGCTCTTCCTGGTCTCATAAACTCATTGCATTCAGGCTTCTGTGTTGAATGTACAAAGACGTCCTTGGCTTTTGATTACTTGCATTACCTTTCTGCACCTTCCGACATGCTCTGCCAACAGCAAAAAGATATGTGCTGCTGGGAACAGCTAACAGAGAACCTGCCACCCGCAGTGCCCTGTGGAAGCACCACTTAGTGGCCTGGTCACAGATGAAAACTGTGAGGAGAGCACTGATGAAGAGAATCGAGCGCCTCGGCCTCAGAGGTGGGCCACACCTACCCTCTTCCCAACACAGCAGCGCTTCCTTCTGCCTTCTCCAGGAAGCTAGGTCAAACCTATTCCACATGTGTCCATGACACGCCTCTGCATTTGTGATTATTGGAATAATATCCTCAATCTGGTCTGGTGTTTTCTCCAGCTCAAACTGAAAGCTCTTGGGAGACAGATGTTATGTTATGTCTTGTCTTTTTCAGTTTGCTATATGGAGTCTAGAGGAGAGCACCAAAAATAATCAGGGCATATAATTAACTAATTAATGTATTTTAACACCTACTATGTGTAAGATAGTCTTTCAGGGATTATGGAGATTTCAGGGATTATTCAAGGAGAGGGGTGGTTCTTACTGGATTTTTTTTTTTTTTAGAAAATAAATTCATTTATCTACTTACTTATTTACTTATTTAGCAGTGTATTTTTGTTTAGCTTGTTAGTCTCAAACTCCTGAGTTCAAGTCATCCACCTCAGTCACTAGAGTGTTGCAGCTGCGGTGCATACCACTATGCTCAGTTTAAAGACTCCTTATTTATTTTGTTGAAGCATTAACACTTAAATAGTGACCAATATAACTGTAATCTCAGGCCTGATCAAAGTTCACCTAGGTCTTTACATCTTCATGCTTTTTGTTCTTACTGTTTCTTTCTCTTCTTTTGTATTTTAGGGTCTATAGGGTGTTCAGGGTCTCACTACTAGATCGGACTCAGTGATCTGCCTGTTTACAGCCTCCTGAAAGCTGGGATTACAGGCTCACACCACCATGCCCCGTCTCAATTGCCATCTCAGTATCAATTGAGCAGGCTCGGGGACTGAACCTCCAGCCCCTGCACCTGCTTGCAGGCACTTTAATCTGCTGAGCTACTTGGCCAGCCCCTGTTCTTGCTGTTTCTAGGGAGCTGTTATGGTTTGTGTCTGGTTGTCCCCCCAAGGCCTCAGAGAGCGGGGACTTCTAGAGTTTGATATTAATTCATGATCAAGCCTGGAATTATGGGTCTTAGTACTGCTGGGATTATGGGTATGAGTACTACACCCACCCTGGGGCATATAGCCTGAATGCAACTTAAGGGAAACAGACTTCCTCTCTGCTGTCGTTGTTGCTGCTGCTCCACTTTTGTTCTCTGCTCTTTGCCCAAACCATGAACAGCTGCACTCTGCCCTGTGCCACTCAGCCTTGGAGCCAGCAGAGGATGGACTGAAACCTCCACTAACTATGAGCTAAATAAACCTTTCCTTCCTTTATTTTGGGTGTCGGGTATTTGTCCCAGCAACCAGAGCAGAGTAACTGAGACAGGAGCTTATTCTAATAGAGATAACATGACGCAGTATGTTAAGCTGTATGACCAATACCAGAAGGCAAGAGTGGTTAAAATCAGTAATATAACACACAAAATCTGACACTGGCCAGTTCTTTTTTTTTTTTTTTTTTTTTTTTTTTTTGAGTTCTTTTCTTGTCCAGCTTGTTCTACTGCTCTGCTTTTCCTCTTGATTCATGTAAATTTTGGGGTTCTGTATGTGAACCAAGCATCATTTGAGGTTCTTGGAGATATAGTTAGTGGTGACTAAAACAGATATCACAGTCCAGTAGAGGGGCCAAGCACAAGTAAAATATGATGTTTAATTACAGCCTGGAGAAGTGCCATGAAGAAAGAATAGTGTGACAGAAAAAGGGGAATTTGTCCATTCTGGGTGGCAGTGGGGGTCAGACGGAATTTTCTGAGCAAGTAATACTAGGATGAGTAGAATTGGGTGACATGGAAAACACATCTCCATCTCAAGCACATTAAACTAGCGCCCCCCCCACCAACATACTAAGCTCTTTCTTTCCTTTACTCTTGTACACTGGACTGATTTCCCTTCCCTAGTGAGAAGAACATTAATTGTGTCAGGAGCACAGTGAAAAGCTATAATGTTGAAGGTGAAGAATCGCTGTGCACTGGGCCCCTCGGGGTGGGCTAGAAGAAAGAGATTGATCTGGACTTTGAAGAATGCTTGAAATTCAGGCAAGCACTGTAGGATATATAATCAAAATAAGGAGAGGATTATGATAAGGCATGTGGAGTAGAAGTCCTATCAAGAAATTGTGGGCAAGATGTAAAGATTGGTGGGGAGAACCTATTTTTGAGGGTCTGAGGATGGGTCAGAGTTTTGTCTTTAATTTCTATGTGATAGAGAAATCTTGAGGGCTTTTGAGTGTTGATGCAACTAATTCATGACCATGAGGTTTGTAATCAGATACGCTTGTGCCTACATTTTGGCTTCATTAACATACCTTTAAGTAAGTTTTCTAGTTACTGATTTCTTTAGCCACAGAATGAAATATATTGCTGATCTTCTTATAGTGTTAGTGTGAAAATGATATACAATAATGTATTTAAAATACCTAACCTAGTATTTGCTGTATATTAAGAATCAATGGTAGCTGTTATTTTTATTAATGGTTGAACTCGTAAAAATGGTGCTGATGGGATAATAAAGTGCCTAAGAACAAAGATGTGGATTTTTTTTAAGAAAACATTTCTGAAGCCTTTATTTACAAAAGCTTTAAAAGCAAATAATACCATCTGTTTTGCAAATAATTTGTTTAAAAAGGACCACCCAGTTACAGCATTGTCATACCATGAATAAAGAATGTACGAGGGAAACAAACTACTGTTGCTAACATCTGGAGATTTGCTAATATTACTAGCCGAATTGTAGGTGATACATTATAAATTGCAGCCCCTCGTTTCAGGGTAGAGTTAGCGATTAGCAAGTCTTCCTGCTCATGCTCTGGTCTGGTCACATACTTTGCATGACTAAATACTTCAGTCTCTTGTGTCACTGTATGTAAAATAGATTGCAAAGATATACACAAAAAAATAAGCATTGCACTCCTCAGGTATTTTTATCAGCTATATATATATGTGTGTATGTGCATGTGTGCATGAGTGTGTATGGATATTTAGTACCTGCCAGAAACTGGCATTTAAGATACTGAAACTAGTTATGACAGCACACACCCCTTGATTTCTTTTTATCCCATCACTGTTTATTCTGTTTTTTTTTTTTTTACTTTAAAGCCATACTTATGATGCTCTTGATTTGTTCATTACACAAGTCAGTTTCATTGAAGTCCAAAGATAGCAAGTCTTTAGATATATTTTGTATCAAATTAAAGGACAAACACTGTGCTTTTGTACTTACAGAGATAATGGAGAGATTTGGTGCAAAACAATAAAATACAAAAGATGTGGATTTGATATGTGTACCCATCATATAATAATGTGCATTGCTTAGGAATGAACTTCTCACTCCATCCTGAGTACTGTCTTTTCAAAGTTCAGACAAGAGCTAGAAGCCAGAGTGTCCTGAACCCCAAGACTATCTCAGTGTAGGGATTTGGATATTCAAGAACTAAGTTTTCCTAATGAAAATAGTAAGCTACGTCAAGGGAGCTGTCCCTGTGGTGGCATTCACTACACAAAGAGTGAATCATTTCCTACTGCGGTGTTTGATCCTCAGGACCCCATCAACATCTGCATAGTAGAAGAGGATGCTTGGCTCATTCTCAGGCCCACCTCCTGGTCACTGGTGATGATGTCGTGAACCGACAGCAAGCAGACAACATAGCCTGATGGCTTTTCAGTAATGGCATCATTGTGAAAACGGTATTGGCAGCTGGACTAACTTCTGGGTTTTTCACTAGGAATCAGTTCATTACACCTTGTTCCTGCACTGCCTGGGAGGTGTACTTGCATTTCTTCAGAATGACTACAGGGAATAGAGTAAATAAAGGGAAAGAACTTCATCTTGCTCTCCTTGAAACTCTTGCTTCAGTGGTCTAAGCTGGAGTTTTCAATTATCTTTAGTATTCTATTCAAACAGGGCCTTTTATAGGAAATCTCAGAGTTTTGCTCTTTCTGATAGTCACTTTGGCCCAATCCAAGGTCTCTTGTAACCATGGGGCAAGGCTCATGCATCGTTTCTTCTTAGCCAACAAAATATCCACTCACCATTACAGCAAACACACGCATACACACCTCTACACACCCATCTCAAGTCTTGGTCCTCAATGAATTTTCAATTCAGGGCACTGAAACTCAAGCACACCAGCTCTCCAAGAGGTCTGCTGAGGAAGTCGGCCATGCTCTCCGAGGGCTGCCACTCATATGAAGCTGACTTCCAGTGCACATCCTTCCACATCTTCTGAGAAGTGGAGTTAAACCAAGGCCAAGACCAGGATCTTCATGGTACTGATTATCAACCACCCGCAGCCAACTTGCAGAACACTGAGGCAGAGCCAAGGGCTAGGGCACACAGTGAGACTGGGTCTCCTTCTTATACCCGGATGCTCTTGCATTTTTGGTCTGCAAGTATGGGGGCTTCCTTAACCCTGGTTCCAGTTTTATTCCCCTATACAACCATGGATTGTTTGTTCCCCTATAAAACTGTGGATTCCTCCCCATGAGAAACATCAAGGACTTTCACAGCTACTGTAGTAAATTTACAAAACAGGCAGGGAAAGGAAATTATACTTCGTATGAGATCAAAAAGACTTGACAAAGGAGGTGACATTTGAGTAAGCATCTTGCAGGGTGTTAGGTGAAGTAAGGAAGGTGGAAAGGTATTGGAAGAGAGAGAAAAGCTTGAGAAATGTCACAACAGAGTGAAGCTATGTGGTGTATCTGAAGAACACTGTGATCAGTATAGCCAGAAAAACAATTCACAGCATGGTACCTCGCCATCCCAAGATGTAGCAGACCTGCTTGGGTGTGTCCAGTTCCTATTATGCCGATTATAGCTCTGAAAATGGTTTTCAAGAAACCATTTGAAATGGAAAAAGAATCCCAATACTCTAATGGAAATACTTTTGGATGTACAACACTATGTTAAAAGAATACATGATCAAGACACTCAAAACTTTAACTAGTATTGTATCAAGTTATTTATGAGAAGCCTCATGACTGACAACTCACCAGAGCACCATGGATAAAACAACTGGACTACTATACTATAAGCAGTAGCATCACTATTGGACTGTGGTAGAAATAGGACATGGATGGTACCATTTATGGAACTTATCAGTACAGGCATGATTTACATGATTACTGTATTGTAACATGGACATTTTATGCAATGCTACCAACTATTGATGCTGCTAATTCTAAGCAGCAAGAAAGCATCTAAGTTCTTTTTCTTTTTATTACTCTAGCAAATGACACATCTGTTTTTCTGAATATATATAACTAAAAGGTTAACATACAGTAATGTATATATATACATATATATACATATATATATATATGATCATAGCCGTTCAGAAGCTAAGTCAAAGAAGCAAGTCCTAAAAATGATTCTCTAAATAAAGGTGTTGTTAGATGGAAATTTGTCAAGAATCTAGTTTGATGATATGTATAAATGCAAAAATGTTTTAAACTTCTTGTGTTAGATTTTTAAAATTAATTGTATTGATCCTCTTTTGATATACATAATGGTCACATTCATCATAATTTATAACTCTATATAATATATTTTGATTCTTCTTTTCATTCTCATTTCTCTCCCCTCCCTTCAAACTTTATTCTACCTCTTATTTACAAAAGCTTTTTAAAAAATTATTTTTTCCTTCTATTCTTTTTTATCCTTTTCCCTTCTTTCTCCCTCCTCCCTTGTTCCCCTTCCATTTTAGCATTTACTTGCTACCTCCCAATATATATCATCCAGTTTGGTCCTTATTTACACTTCCATTTTCTCACACAAGAGAAGCAATGCAGTCTTTAAATTTATGTGCTTGATAAGTATGGTCTTGAGGTGCATTTATCTCTCTAAACTGTCTGAAGTTTACCCTTATTTATGGCAGAGTAGTACTCCATTGTATATAAAAACCACATTTTCTTTATCCATTCATCAATTGATGTGCATTTGGGCTATTTCCAAAATTCAGCTATTACAAATTGTGTTGATAAAAACATGGGCATGCACATAACTGTGGTACGATGCTTTTAACTCTCTTGTATAGATACCAAAAACATAGGGCCAGCCAAATAGCTCAGCAGATTAAAGTGCCTGCAAGCAGGCGCAGGGTCCAGGGGTTTGATCCCCAGGCCTGCTGTACTGCCCTGCCCCCGGAGGCACGCTAAAACGGCAATTGAGACTGGGCGTGGTGGCACGTGCCTATAATCCCAGCTCTTAGGAGGCTGTAAACAGGCAGATCACTGAGAGTCTGATCTAGTAGTGAGACTCTGAACACCCTGTAGACCCTTCCCTAACATACGAGAGAGAGAGAGAGAAAGAGAGAGAGAGAGAGAGAGAGAGAGAGAGAGAGAGAGAGAGAG
>NDGN011494081.1:2703-34243 GCA_002564285.1 Tympanoctomys barrerae
TGTGTGTGTGTGTGTGAGAGAGAGAGAGAGAGAGAGAGAGAGAGAGAGAGAGAGAGACTGCACTTTCAGTCTGCGCTGAAAACCACGTATCCTTCCCCCATGCAAGCACCTTCCTTGTGCAGTGACATTTCTACAAACAATTCACTTCTAATAACATCAAACATAAACAGACTCGTTAAAGTCACTTTTCTCACAGGGGCCCTTGCAGCGGCAAAATGGTATTTCTACATTGCTGTGGAAGGCACGAACCATGTCTTGTGCCTGAGTCTGCTCGTGACAGCAGGAAGTTGTGTCTTGAGGTCTGAAGGATGTCCCCTTCTTCCACAAGCAACTCTTCCCTTTGAATGGCATGCAGTGACATCCCACCTGGAGTCACTTCTACACTTGAGTAGCAATCTTAGGGTATTTATTTTTTACTTTAACAACTTTTTATCACTAGGTTAACTCATGCATTACAAAATGGTTAGAAATTTCTGAAAGGACGTCATTATATATTTTTTTAAAAAGCTCTCAGCCTTACAGAAGTAGTATCTAGTACTCCATTAGGACCCTACAGTTATTTGGCCCCCAAATAATTCCCCAAAGAGACTAGTTCTCCAGCTTATGGTGAGCGGGGTGGAGCGGGACTCAGCAAGCAAGGTTGGGGCGGGCCCCAAAATGCTCAGAGCCAGCCAGGCTCCAACAGGGAGTCCTGTGAGCTGTCCTGGGACACTCTACTTCCACTGTGGATTTTTATCCATGTGTGTGACCTTCAGAAGTCCTTTCTGGACTAAGTGCAAGGGACATAGAGTGACTCCTAGCTCATCTAACAAAACAGCAACCAACTCTTAGCTAAAACAAGCAGGCAAAAGAGGAAAGAAATCAAAGTTATGGCCAGTAGAAATCAAACTGTAATGTGAAGTCAATCTTTCATTTCCTTAAGAAGGACCTCCTCGCAAATCACCCTGTGTTTCTACATGATTAGAAAACCAGTGCTCTCCAGGAGGTGAGCTCGCCCACACGCTGAGCCTTCTGAGGACAAGGGATCTCCGCACCACCGGCCTGTTTGCTGTGCTTTGTCCAGGGAGGCTGTTTCTCCTCCCCTAGTTCCTAATGGGGCGTCTGAGGCTCAGACAGCTTAAACATCCTGTAAATAAGAGCCTCGTATAAGTGGGGGCCGAGGGAAGATGCCGATCTGTCTCACCTCCCTGGCTGCACTAGCTATCGTGCCTCCAGGCCTGTAATGTATCTCAGAAGAGCTGCTTCCCTTTCATGAGATGTTGGTTTTGTCATTAGTGTTGCCTTCTCTGTATTTTCTTGCTTTCTTGGTGTTGGGCAGTGAGAACCAACCCGGATGGGGAAGGAGACAGGAGACGTGGCCACCGGGGTCCCAGCTGCAGCTGCACCGCTGCAGCAGCCTTCTCATTGGGGACAGGACCTCTGTCTTCACTGAAAATCTGAAAATCTGTGCCCTATGTTTAGTCTCGTCATTTTTCTAAGATAACTTCCAGATCTCACATGCTGATATTTTCTGTACCTCAGTCTCCCACCCAAAAAAGTGACAATAACAAATAGTGCAGAATCAATATTTTATTAGATTATGAAATAAATATGCAGATATGCATTGAATATATAATATAATATAATATAATATAATATAATATACATGAAATTCACTATATATTTGAGTTATGGGCTTGTCTGTGAGTGATGGTCCCAGAACACTGTTCATCGTGAACCTGGGTACTGACCGGACTTCCCACCGCCTGTCCCTGATGCGCCCCTCATCGGGAGCCTATGCCGATGGGGACAACCTGCACAGAGGAACATGGATCGCAATTCTTAGTGAAAGGAAGGGCAGAGTGCATAGCTGGGTGGCTTGGAACACTCAGAAATGGTTCAGGCAACTGTCTCTCTTTCCTTGCTGGGCATAAATCAAGCACACTCGCTTTCGAGGTTGCCAATTCAACAGCTTTTATAAGCACTTAATTCACTCAGAAATTAAAAGTATATACATGTTCCTGTAGAAATTACCATTATTCTTCAGTATGACACATGATTTGATTTTAAGCCTTTATATGTCTCTTCCATATCCTACTGTGGGTTAGAATCAGTCAGATGTCTGAGATGAATAGTTATTGCTGCCTCGCCCAGCTTCCCTACACACTCCACGGACACACTCCTCAGACAAGCTGAGTCCTTCTGCCTGACAGGAGGCCTCCGTGCTGCCTGCAGGCCAGCAGCACAGGGACAGGTCAGCTGTATGAGAAGAAAATCATGCCAACACCTCTAAGACCTCTCATCTCCTTTCTGGAAAAGCAACGTATGGGTCACTGAGAACACCAGCTCGGGCTCCATTGGTGGCTCGCCCTGACTCAGGACTTCCGCTCCCTCTGCTCTTCTGTCTCCATCTTCACATGCCCAGGCAGGACTTGGGGCCCTCCTGCTCTCGGCATGATGACTTCTTCATGACTCATGCGCTGTAGGAAACTGGATCCCCTTCAGGTCATATTAAGGGTTAGACAACAGCTAAATGTGTTCAACACACACGTAGAACTTTCAGCCACAAAAATACGTTTACATTAATGAACAAGCCTGAGAGGATTTATTAGAGGCAGGTGGGAATGAGAATTTGTCATAAGTGACCATTCAATCAAATTTTGAACTAAGGCAGCCAGACACATTCTGAAATAAAAGAAATAGCATTAGACTTGGAGCCAGATGACCTGATCCTGTTCCCAGCTCTGCAGGTTTGATGCGAAGTGTGTGACTGACCTTCCATGGACACTTCTTTCCAGTGAACAAGGAAAGTGTGGGCTACAGGCAGGAAGGGTTTCCAAACACTGCTGATCACAGAATACTCTCCCCAAATCCAGCTGGTAAAGCTCAGCACGTTTTTTAGATAATATAAGGATAGCATGAAGTCAAAAGATGGAGAAATAGATAAATCTTTCTCCATATTAGAATATTGCTTCCTCAAACGGTTTACAAAGTACACCTATGTATACCTGGGGAGAAACAGCCCAGAGAGAGAAGTGACCCCTAACTGGCAAGTAGGCGTCTGCTCTCAGGTCCGGCATAGGGGAGTGAGTCTTCCTTAGGCTTCCAAAGGATCTGCTCACCTTGCTTGGAGCATGCACTCAGCCTCCCCTCCAAGGTAGAGTATGCTCTGCTCAACTGCTAGGTGGGCACAAGGCTGCAGAGTAGAGTTGCTGGGCTCAGTAGGGCTCCACAGGCTCACTGATATGCTAAGAGCTCAGGAGTCAGTGGGGCCAAACATTTGTTGCAGAATATGCAGTATAAGGCTAAGGGAAGCACAGGGTACACGGGCAACTGGTTCAAGAACAGAGAGCCAGAGAAGGCTTCCCCAAGGAGTGGCACACACGACCCCTTTCTAACTTCTGAAATACCAACCTTACTGCTTTCATTTTCTTGCTCATAATCAGTGGCAGTGAAGCTTCTCAAATGCAGAGCAAATCCCTCCTGTGTCTTCCACTTCAGGCCCAACCTCCATGAATCTTTGGTACCCTTGAGCGCAAAGGGCCAGGCCCACTGAGCCAAACCCTGCTTGTTCCCATGGGGCTTTGTGTGATTCTGACCCTTTGCCATGCTATTCCCTTAATCTGAATAAGCTCTACCTTGTTTGCCTTGACCCTGGTCAAGGTCAATCCAGGGCTGTTAAAATCAGTGCGGTAATACCACGATCTTTGCTCTGTGAGTCTCAGTTTCACTTGAAGCGGGGTCAAGCGTTGAGGAGAAGAAAACAGCTTCTTGGATGGTGAGGAGGACTATGAACACCTGCCTAACCCTAAATGTCAGTTAATTCTTCTACTTGCAAAATAGAAGTAGTAGCAGGCACCTTTCAGGGGGAGGTAAGGGACAAAGGAAGAGTACGCACACAGGAGACGCTCATTAAATAGGTGGGGTTGAAGATGAAGGTCCGTGGCCCCGCTCCCGCTTAGCACGTGTGAGGCCCTGAGTCTGATCAACAGCACGGCACATTTTAATATGTAGACTTTGATATGTAGAGTCTAATAACATCATATGCAATTACATATAATAGTGGTCTCCTGTATAGTGGCTTACCCTCCTTTCCCATTTCAACCATGAGAGAAGGAGGGAACTGGACCACTGTGACTCTATGACCTTATTTTAACTCTAATCAACTCCAGTGTTGATAACAACACCGGCTATTTGGTTTTTTTTTTCTTTTTAAATTAAAGTCTTCATACACCTATATTACTGTCCAAGACATTCTATCTGTTACAAGCGTCACACAGCTTCTAAATATTTTCAATATTAGAGAAAGTCATGTGGGAAGAGCAAAAAATATCAAGAAATGATTACTGACTCACCTTCACCTGAGTCCTGGACTTGGTCAGTTGCAAGGGACATGAACTTAACTGACTTAAGCAAAAAAGAGGACCAGCCAGGAGCTGGGAGGTCTTCGTCTGGCTTTAGGTGTGGCTAATCTAGCTTCAGTGGTGTCTTCTCTTGTTATACTTTTCTTTCTGTAGCCTTCATTTTCTTGCAGATGTTCCTGACACAGTAGGAAGGCTTCCTACCCCACTCGAGGGTCCCTGTTCTGAGAGTACCTAGAAACCTTTCAGAGAAGAACTGGCCAGGCTGGAGTCCTCTGCTGACTTGTGCACCAGGAGCCTGGCAGTGCCCATCCAGGTGCATGGAACTGATGCTCCACAGCTGGACATCCAAAGCCAACAGCTCCCAGTCGGCCGCGCCCACAGACCTCTCGGCAACCAGCCCCCCAAAGGCAGTGCGGAGCTGTGAAGCTCTCATGGGATGATAACTCATCAGTACGTCGATTTGTTCTTTCAAGCAAGCCACACTGAAAAGGAAGGCAGCAATATGTGCCCATCGAGCTAGGATGTTCTGCACCTCTACACCTGGGATGTCCTGGAGTGGTGACTGCGACTTCCACTTTCCGGATGAGACAGAAGATGAGATGAGAACATCCAGCATCACCCACTGAGGGGCCTACACTGCGGCTGAGTCTGCAGAACTCCTGATCCTTCCACTGTCTGCTACACTGTGCTACTTCTATTTAAGATACTGAGGAGAATTTTTAGAAATAAAGGCCAGATAACAGTGCCTATAATTCATCATGAAACCTTCTTTTGTGCACACCTAAATTGCCCTATCTTTAATTTCTGTGTGTAGTTACACTCTCAATTCAATAAAAATTTAGGTAAATTATTGATAAATTAGGAAATCTCTAGCTCCACCTCACATTTGCAGACTGTCAGATGCAATCTGTACCTAGATCTGTGGTATTCCCATCAAGAGCAATCAAGGGGAGCCACAGCCACATCCAAGATGGCCTTAGTGGCTGCCCCTTCTGTGGGAGAGTCCTTCCAAAGGCAGGAGATGCCTTCTCAGTGCTGTGGCCTTGCCCTCCCTGAAATTGGCATTGCAAGGGAACGCTGAACCCTGCTCAGCCCCAGGTGAGTGAAGGGCAGGCCGGCGTGCTGCGCCCCTGAGGCAGGGCTGGTCGGAGCATCCGGGCATGTGAGATCACCGGCTGCACTCAGACTTGGCAGAGGCAGGCCACAGCGGGCGCGCGGCAGAGCGGAGCAGCAGCTTTTGTTAAGTCCTGAACATTATTTCAGCGCTGCTCTTTAGATTTAAGCTCCCGCAGTTCTTTCCATAATAGCTGAGAGAAATAAAAACACTGCCTCCACTCTCCTCCCTGCCTCCCGTGCGTGCACCACACACACCTACCTCCTCCTCCCCTGGCTGTGGCATTCTGAGCACCTGTCCTCCAGGCCTGGCCACTGTGAGCGCAGGATTGTTCATCCCTTCTTCTGGGGCTGGAGGGCTGCTGTCAGAGTTCAGCTGGGATTTGGACAGCAGGGCAGCCAGGCCCCATGGTGACCTTCCTAGACTTATTGTCTGCACTTGGAGAAGGTGACAGGTGTGCATGGGGGCAGTTTGCAGAGAATCAATCCCTATTTGTACCAGCTCATCACACACTGGGCAGAATCTTCAGCTCCCTGATGATGAAGGGCTTATGAAATACAATCCTGGCTGCCCTCTCTTCAGAAGTTAAACACCTCATCTGTTTCCCTTCTTTACTTCTTAGGCGCCTTCCTTTTTCTTTATCTGCAAAAAGCGGAATCATTTCTATAGTAAAGTTCTCTTAACTTCAAGGAGTGTGGATGGGAGAGACTACATTGTGCATAGAATTTGAGGTCCCCTCCTGTCATTAATTTTGCCTCAGGTCATTTATCCTTCTCTGAATAATCGCTGACCCATGAACTGGAGAAGAAATGGCGCATAGCACGAGCGTGGCAGCCCCAAGGGGCCGCGTGAGTCCTGCTCACCTGATGAGAAGAAATGCTCAAGGCTTCCAACTCAGAGGAAGGAGCTCTGATTGCTGAGCAAGGAACTGCCACTTACAAGTGTCCCCTCCAATCACAGCTTCCTCCAATCAGACGGTCATTACTCATTGCCTGCTTCTAGTCCCAGAACTCCCTGACTGCGGGCACAGGCTGCCCCAAGGAGGAAGCCCAGGCTTCCCTATGTGGAGGTTTTGCAACAGTGGACCCTCGCAGCTCTAGGCCCCACAGACCCACAGGCGTAAGCGGAAAGTGCAAAGGAAGGAGAGCCACCCCATGGGTGCGGCCCCTTTCCTTCAGTGAGGAGTGGGCCTGGCTGGGCAGCATTTGCCCACAAATAGCCTACGGTCAGCTTTGCAATCTGTAATTACAGCAATGAGCTCTGAATGATCCAGCAGGGCTGTTCTGGAGACACTGAGCTAAGGCCCATGACAAAGGGAAGGAAACTGTGCCTCTTTCAGCAGGAAGTGAACTGTATAGTTTTGCAAAACCCAAAGGCCGCTGGGAAATTTTACTCAGTGTGGTAAATTTCAGCATTGGAAGAGATATAAGTCTCTGGATAGTTCAGCATTTAGCAGCACTCCAAGCCCAAATTACACTTTTGGTTCTGTAGTCCCTGAAGGTGTATTTTGCCTCAGTGAATGCACAAAGAGCCATTCCTAAGCTGCGCTTTCCCAGAGACTCTGCTACCAGGCACAGACCCCTCCTCCCAGTGACATGGGTCACACCAACCTCTGCTTGGTTCCAACAAACATTAAAGGAAAATGAGGGAATGATGGTGATGTGTGCTTAGGGCTGGGTGCGTGGGTTATGGCTGGATGGATGGGGATGACTCTCTCAAAATCCTGCCGTCCCTGGATTGTGGAGCTAAGGTTTGGACCTGGGAAGAAGCAGCTTCGGTCTCCATCTTAAGTCCAAAAATCACACAGAAAAATAAAGTTACACAGAGAACAGTGAGCGCCATCATCTCACCTGAGAGCAGAATGGAGGATCAGACCTTATTTATTTTCTTAAATTTCAGTGTAATACATTACAGGAAGATGGAGAGCCTCAGACAGGTCATTAGCACCCCAGATTTACCGTGGTATTTCTAGCCCTAACTTTTAATTTATGAACTCTCTCTACCCACAGTGCTCCTCTCTATGTGTTAGACCTCGTAGGTGCTTCCTTTGCTATAAGGCAGGTCATGACTTCAGCATTTCCATAGGACTTTAGAAAGCTGTCATGAAGGAATCTATCATTAGCTGCCAGATAAAATTAATTATATGTATCAATAATATGCAAAGCAAGTACGTAATAGTAAAAGCACTATATGGGTTTTCCTACATTTTTATATCAGTAAGTATGCAATTTTTTCATGTATAATATTTTGTAGTTTCATATCAATAAATTAGCAAAAGAGATTATATGTCAGAATGTAAGAATTGCCTGACATTTATTCTGCTCCCTTACAGTATTTAACACAGGATGTTGTGTTTGGGGTTGATTTGAGAGAAAAATGCTTCCTCTCAAATCCTGGCTTCTCACCTTAAGAGTCTTGTAGCTGTGGACAAGATTGTTTCACAGCCTCAAGGTCCTCATCTAATAAATGGGCTTGATAATGGCACCACTCCATAGATTGTGAGATTCGATGAGAGAAACGCACACAAACGCTGTAGATCATGCCCGGCACATAACAAGTGCTCAAGAAATACTGGCTATAATGATCCATTTCTGCTTATTGTCACACACATCGCTTAATGAAAATTGCTGAGTGAGCAGGCTTCCTATGATTTAAGGCGGGGACACAGCAAATGTTAGCGTCTCTGCCTCTGCAGATTGGGACTGAAGACTCTGTGACCTGTGGACGTTATTGTCATTCTGGAGAGAACTGCGGTGTGGCAAAGGAAGCCACTCTCCAGTCCCCATTGCTGTGTTATCACCTGCTGTCACAGCTGCCCCAAAGCATTTAATTACACATGTCACTGTGCTGAGCACTGCACAAAAGGCTCGTAGATAGATAAGATTTGTGTCCGCTCAGAGTTCACAATATCCAGAGATCCGGGAGATGCTGATGGACATGTGAATTAGAACTTAATGGCAGAAGAAAAGCAAGAAACACCAGGCCATAGAAGACATCTCTGAACATGGAGGAGGCCTGAGGAATCATTCCTGTTCTCAGACTTTGAAGGGGGTCAAGGGGGACTGTGGTGAAGTGGCCTGCCCTCAGTTTGTGGGGGGCTGGGACACGCCCCAGTGCGGGCCCCAAGGGTCCTTCAGCTTCCGTTTCACACACCTCTAGAGGGAGCCGCCCACGGCAGCAGGCAGCGCAGGCCAGGCCGCGCCTCCTGGGCATGCAGACTGGGATCCCTGTTTGGGGGTCACCTTCGTGACCCTAAACATCAGCAGACAACAGCTGCTTCGGCTCTACCCAGTCGGGGACCACACCCTGAAATTTATGCGGGAGTCATAGGACGTGCGGTGACCAGCTGGGAGCTCTGAAGACCATATTTCAAAACCGTGTTTTAAAGCCGTTTGGGATAGGAATTTATCCCGGTGAGCAAGGACAGGTTTTGTGCAGCACTACATTTTCTAGAATTTTTATTTATATCATATAACTTGCTTCCCATAAGAGAAAGCCAAAAATGATCACCAGCAAATTTTCAGATCTTATAATCAGACCTTTTAAGAAGTCATTATATCTATTCTGTTATTACTGTGCAGTTCTTATTCTTGCCTGTCACGGAGGACATGAGTGTGTGAAATTTTGAGAGTATTTCATAACTACAAAGTCTTCAGTCAGAAAGTCCCTCAGTATGTCTAGCTTAAACCTCTCCTGCTGTAGTTCAAATCACGTATGTTTCCATTGTGCTTTTCAGAGACTCTAGATTCACTAAGGCATGAGAAATCAACTCACCTGGTTCTCTTTAAGGAAGATTTTCCATATTCAGATTTAGGACTTGCTTCTCAAATGCCACACTATATCTGTTTTCATGAAATAAAGTGAAGGAAATATAAGAGTGATACAGGCATTGTGAAACAGAAGTGGCAGGAGAAGGAAATGGGGAATTATTTATTATTAGGTGGGAAAGTTGATGAGTGGGGAAAGAGCCTGGCCATCCAATGATATTTTCATCACAGAGAAAAATAGGAACCAATGAATGAAATTTGACTCTCACCCTTGCAAGTTTCACGGAGCATGAAAATGTCCCTTTAAAATTTCCGGCGCTCTGCCACTGACTATGGGATTTTTCCAATGTAAAAGGAATCTGAGTTCATGAGGCCAGGGGACGCCAGGGGGAGAGAGATTTTCTGATGCTGGGGGTCTGAGATTGTCAGTTTAAAAAATGAAAGTAATACAGAAGGGGCAAAGTGGCATTTATCACGCTATCTCTCCAGGCTCCTGTCTCTTTAATCAGCTAGCCTGATTTGCCCAGTAAATGATTCGTGTGTGTGCGCGCGTGTGTGTGCCCGCGCGCGTGTGTTGTAGCTCTGTCAATCCTTGGATTAGAACCAATGATTGCAGCTTGTAGGAGGGCTGTCCAGGGCCAGATTGTACAACGTGCCTCAGTACCAGAGTGCGAGCCGAGATAATTACGGGGAAGTCAGACTCTCTCACGCCCTCGACTTCCTTGTGTCCTTCAGCAAAATAGTGGATTTAAACCTCATTGTACCAGCTTGCAAGCAGCACAATCTACCGGGAAAGAAAAAAAAAAAGGAGGAAGGAAAAAACTGAATCTGACGAAAAAGAAGAAGAAAAAAAAAACCCATGAAAACCATTCAGGCAAAAATGCACAGTTCTGTTTCTTGGGCAGTGTTCGCGGGGCTGGCTGCGCTGTGTGTCTTCCAAGGTAAGCGCTTGCTGTTGATCTGCCTCCAGTGGGTCAGGGACGGTACCGTGTGCTTCGCAGGATTTGCGGCTCCCGGAGCTGGCGCTGCTGCGTGGCTCGGTTGCAGGTGGAAGACAGAGCGTGCAGACAGCATGGCTGGGACTCGTTCTCCAGACCCGCCCGGGCTGTGAGCACATCGATTCGGTTCTGCCTGCTCGCTGAATAGGAGATGGAAACGCATAAGTAAACCGAGCCTGCTACTGCCCTTAGGTCCCGGTTCCAGGCTGGGCTGCCCGGCTTCCTGCGCATTCTTGCGCACATACACAGCGGAGCACGCCTGTAAGCCAGGGAGAATTACGGATGGGGAGGGCGGCGGGGCTGCTCATGCTTCTGCGACTGGGAGGCAATTACAGGAGGAAACTTTAAATATCGGCCGGTGAAGTTGCAAAGCTGCCAGAAGGAGCAAAGGCGAGAATGCAGGCTAAAAATAATCAGGCGCCTCCAGCAAGGTGCTGGGCAGCGGTCTTGCTTCAAGGGATGAATCAATTTGCGGCAGCGGTGAACAACTGTGTTAGTTCTGAATGCACGGGGGGCGTGTGTGGCGGGGGCTGGGCTGGCGTGGGGGCTGCTAGCAGGCAGCAGATGAAAGACAGCGCGAGCAAAGGCTCGGAAATTCAGGGAAAGCTGCTCTAAGTTGAAAGGAGAGAGGCACTGGGAGCCGAATGCTAATTTGCTGTTTATTTATTGGGCTGGGAGCCCTGGCAGGGCTGCAGCTCGGGCCGAGCGAGCCGAGCTGGCTCTCCAGCAAGATGCACTCTGGGGCTGGCTGCGCTGGTCCGGGTCCCTTGGGGGTCCGCCGCCGCCCCCCGCCCGCCCTGGCCCTCCCTCCCGCGCCTGCTGTCGGCAGGACTAGACGCTCACTGCTCTTCCCTATTCACCGTGTCTTTGGGGCTCTGGCTGCCTCTTTGGAATCACAGATGCCTGAACCCGGGGCGAGGCAGGCGGAGAAACTTTCCCCGGGTGGTCCGGCGGGGCTCTCCAGGAGGAGCCCCGCAGAGCGAGGCGGTGGCGGGAGCGAGGTTGTGCCTATGCTGGTGTATTCCCTGAGGAAAGTTCTCTCTGTCAGGCGAGAAAGACATGCGTCCTACTGCCTCCTCTTCTTCGACTGCAGAGCGGGGCTTTCAGGGTCCCTTGGGTCTGAGTCTGGTCCTGCGGACCCTTCCTGATGTCAGGCTGTGGGAGCTGCCACTGTCCCTAGCAGAACCGAGAACACGGAAGAAGGGCCCAGCCTAGAAGGAATCTCATGTGCCTGCACCCTTCGCTGGGGCTCGGGGAGGAAGGCGGAAGTCCTGGATGAATCCCTGTGGAAAGACCAGGAGGACAGGGTAGTGACACGGGGGTATCCATGACGTCGCCTGCTGCGCCCACAGGGAGGCGGGCGCGGTTCCACTCTCTCTCCTCTCCCCTGGGGCACTGGTGGGTGTGAGACGAAGGAGTCAACTCCGAGCATCCTTGGCTGACTCCTCTTACATAACGTGGGCAGGCGGCAGTGCACGCCCCTACGCCTGAGTGTCCCTGGCTGAGCAGAGACTCGCTGGCTGGATCAGGCACCTCCCCAGCACGCACAATGGGGAAACTGAGTTCGAGGCCAGAAACCTTCAGGGAAAGCATCTTGCAACCTCGCAAAAGAAATGAAAACTTACTGGCCCAGGTATGGGGTGAGGAGTCGGGGAAGGCCGGGGGAAGGTCCAGAGCCCTCAGTAATTTCCATCTGTCCTGAGATCCATGTCTCCTCTATTATTACATCAACCTGGAGACAGTGGCCCCAACGCCTCCATCAGCAGCCCCACTGGCTGGATTCCAGAAGCCCCAAGGCCATACTGAATTTACATATAAATTAGCATGTGTGATTTTTTTTCATCAGAAATAAATGCAGAGAAGCATAATATTTGCTCATACTTTGCAGCATCCCTGAATACATGGGTAGAAATTGGTGATGCAGTCTTCCCCAGGGTGAAATCCGGCCTGCGGTCTTCTTCTCATCATGGTCTTCGGGGGTGGTGAGGGATGGTTGTATTCTTGGATTTCCTAAGGGGAGCCATGCCTTCATGCGTACCAGCTATTTCCAGTCAGCTGTGAATAGGCTTCAGTGTGTCATAACAGAGCAAGATTACCCAATTTTAAGGCAGCATGACTCCCAAGGACCCCCACGCCACACACCAGCCAGACACAGCCAAGGTGCTGTCTGATTTCTCTCTCAGGAGCAGGAAGCAGTCTGCCAGGATCTCTTATCAAACTTGCAGAATTACCAAGGCCGCCCAGGTCTTGCCTGCAATAATCCACCTCTACGCCTGGACCCAGTGAGACGAGTTAGAATGCAGGCCACATTGCAACACAATTTTTTCTTCTCCTGTTTTTGTTTTAAGCTAGCTCTTTCCAAGTGTTGCTGGTGCCTAGGTTTTCCTCCTCCCGAAAGGTGTGTGGAAAGATCCTTCCTAGGTCTGCTCTTCCTCCCCTAGCCCAACTGGAAACCAAGATGGGACTTAGGATAGGGGAGAATTTCGGAGGGACTCAGTGCTGATTAGTGTGGATGGCATCGGGAGGGCGTGCTTAGCTCCCTGGAGCTCTGGCCCTTAGATTCCTAGAGCTGACTAACTGGAGGCCCCTCTTACCTGGAAGCAGTGAGAAGCTGGGTGGGTGCTGCTCTTGCTGGACATTGCCCACCTTCTTTTATGCCACTCAGAGGCTCTGGAGGGAAGGGCTGAGTGTGATGCAGATTTTCTCTTTGGAGAAACTAGAAGCCAGCCAAGCCTCCTGTCTCCTTGGAAGGATTGTTATTCTCTTCAGCACCTTCCCATTAGCTTAGCCAGATTCCTCTCATACCTTTCTAATGTTCAGTTCCCCTGAAAGGGAGTAGAGTATTCGGCCTATTCGCGGCCTATTCACAACTGACCGAAATTTGTCCCACATCAACTTAGCTGCTGGCTAGAGACAGGGAGAGAAGGAGCAGAAAGCCCGCTAAGTCACCACTCTCCTTAGCTTAGTGCCAAGGCCACCGGCACCCCTCAGTGCCGCAGCCCAGCCCAGCCCCTGCCACTCACGTGGGTGTCCTCTGCAGTGCCAGAGGGCCAGTGCTTCTGAGACAGGAGGGAGGCAGATGAGACCAGTTATGAAGCCCTCACTGGTGAGCTGAGATCCTGACTTGGAGGTGGTGGGAGCCTGGACTTGACATAGGCATTGCAGACACTTGAAGGAGAGCCAAAGAGTGGGGGAAGGGCTTACAAAGTGGCACGTGGCTGCTGCTCTGGGAGCTGCTGGCGAGGGCCTAGACTCAGGTGGGCGTGCAGCTCTCTGCCTTCTTTCTGTAGACGATCTCAGCCGCGCTGCTCCTTGAGCTCTTGGGCCCAGTCTTGGAATTGTAGCTTCAGTTATGCAGTGCACAGATGGGCCCTGGTGCTGAGTTCTTCATTTGTTTTTAGTTATTCTTTTAAAGTCAAGTGTACATGCCACAGGCCCTTTTTATCAGCTGTGATGTACAGCCCCTGACTTCTGTTCTTTCCTGGTAAGCTTCACCATAGCATTCATTAAGGAGTCCTGCACAGGGACTGCAAATGTCCCCTTGGTTCCCTGGTGGGAGGTGCTCTACTCTGGAATGAATTCCAGCAGTTCCCGGGGGAGCTCTTCTCTCCACACAGGTGGTCTGGACAAGCCTGTACGGGACAATGCCACTTCCGATTCCACGTCATGGATGCCAGATAAACCAGTGTCTGCTTTAGCTGCAGTTTGCCCTTTGGGGTGAAGTGAGATCACAGGATTCCAAGGCGGGGCAGAACTGGTGAACCAGGGTGGGAGACGGGCTCATGCTCAGTGTGAGAAATGCAGGCTGGGAAGCTTTGCCTCTCCCTTCCTGTTCCTTCTTGGTAGAGAAGCAGCCTGCGCGGACCCGCAGGTGTGGGACTTGGCACTTTCCCAACTGTGTTTTGTTTTTGGTGTGGAACTCCTGGCCTGTTTCTGCACACAACTAGAATACAAAAGAAGAAGGTGAGATTGCTTTGCATCTAACCTGAGCAGGGGGCGGGGAGGGTCCTACAGATGCCTAAGCAGCCCACATGCATGGCCAGTTGTAGGCCTCTAAGTGCCCTGGGGAGGAGCGTGTGCACACCTGGGCTCTGAAGGCTCTGTGTTATCCCTAGGGAGAAATGGCCCTCCGTGAGCTCTTCGCCCTACCTGGCTGCCAGGCCAGGAGTGACTCCCCTGGGCGTTGTAAGGAATCATTAAGGCTTATAACACTCCAAACATGTGGTGCTAAGTGGAGCTCCATGCCGAGGCTGTTGTATTTATGTGGTCTACTTCCTTTCTGCTCTATTGGCTTGTTACGTGTTTACTTTATGTCTATAGTCATTTGAAATTCAATAAAAACGAATTAAACATACAAAGTGAAAACATGCACATACAAGGTAGTCGATGGTGCTCCAGCTGGGCAGGGCATCTTCCACAGGTTTATCCCCAGAATCCTCTGCCCTGGAGGGAGACGCTCTGTTCCACCCAGAAGGCCTGGCAGAGAGGCAGGGAGGCCTGCCAGGACCCTGGCGGGGGGAGCTGCCCCCATTCTTTTGTCCAAGGAGGCTTCCCATGGGGTGGAAGCCGCAGGGGGAATGTGGCTGTGGGGAGGAGCCTGGGGGAGCATGGGACCTTGAGGTTTGAGTGTCTGGGGGGGGGAAGCATCTCTAATGTAGATTAGCAAGAGGTAGGAAAAACAGAAGCTTTGACTCTGATTTTGTGAGGAGCCCCTGAGAGCTTTGTGTTTTCTTTTATGTGTGTATGTATGCGTTCATTTACTTACCTGTGGTCTTCCCTGCTTATGTTGAAGGATACCTGGGTCCATTCACACTCCCATTCATTCCCCTTCTGAGCCTCCCTCTCCTTCTGCTCTCTCTCCCTCCTTCTCAGTCCTTTCCATTTCTCTTTTGGTCTTTTCTTTCTTCTTCTTCTTTTTTTCTTCTTTTCGTTTTCCCTGCTCTTCTATGGGAAAAATAATTGATCAGTTGACAGATCTAGGTCAGGCTGGCAGAGGTTGCTCTGCTTCCTGAGGCTTGCCTGGAAGGAGGGGAGTCTGTCTGCTCAGTGCACGGGGCTTCTGCGACAGGTGGAAGGTGGGGAGCTGCTGCGGGCCGCGGGCGAGCACGACACGCCCGGTGAGCGGGATCCCATTGATCACAGAGCCTTTACCTGTTTCGTTTGCCTGATGCTCTGATTTTCCATATCCAATGTGTCTTTGTCTTTTTATTGACTTAAAAAAAGAATTCCCAGGTTCTGTACCTTGCTGATTCCAAGTTTTCTTGTTCTTCCTTCTACTTGCCTCTCCCTTGCTCTCCTCTTCTCCTTGTAAAATCGTGGCGGGAGCGCCAGAGCCTCCTCTCTGCATAAGTTGCACTAAAGCAGTGGCCTTTTGTTTATTTACAAGAGGAAAAATAGAAACCCTGCCAGATGAGCTCCGCAAGCCGCAGAACAAACCAACGCGGATCCACATTTACATGGCGCAGAAGAGCGCATTCCAAGAGAGGCTGTCAAGCTAAGAAATCAAATATTGGAAAACACATTCTTTAGTTCTGTTACTGAGGACATCTTGGGTTCTAAATTTGATTTTTTTTTCAAAGCTTCTGTGTGAGTATTGGTCTTTGCAGTAATAAAAACTGATCAAAAGCCTGGCTGGTTGGGCCTTTGCCTGCTCATTCAAATTATCTCACTAGTGATGTTTCTTTTGCTCATTTTCTATGTGTGACCAAACTAACCCCAATCCAAAAATCCACCCCGTTGCTTATTTGAAGATTGGTCAGCCACCAGCAAATGTTCATTGTCTGCTATATTCTTTGCATCCTTATAAGCACTACACATGTGACAGTGAACAAAAACCAACTAAAGAATAAAACTGAAGACCTAGAACATTCTCCAAGATTTGGGTTGGCTTGGGACTAATAGAAATCACAACAGCTGTCTCCAAGACTGAAGACACAGCCTCGGGTCCCTTGTCAAGTATGGGCGATGACAAGAAAGTAGCGCTTGGTCTTTGTTTGAGGTACAGAACACCAGGCAGGATGTCCCTGCCCTGGCCTTACGCTGCAGTAGATCCGAGGCTGCGCCTCTCCTTCCCTGCATCACCCCTCACCGACACAGGGCTCGTGGGGGTCTCTTTCCCATGCCTCCACTCACACACAGCATGCGAGAGCTAGTGAGAGTTCATGGGCCTCAGCCAGCGCCTTCTGTCACTGAGGGTGTGTGTCATCTTTCACACCACAGCTGCCTGGCCTGGGCTCCCCAGTTCCCTTGTGCCCTACCTTCTGTACACCACAGTGAGCCAATGAAGATGAGCAGCTAGTGTTTGAGATCACACAGGGGGCGACCTTGCCCAGGAGCTGGTCTAGATGAGGTTACAGCTGATCACCAGACTGTGGGATGCATACTTGCCTGTTCTTTAAGAGTACCTGTATTGATTAAAGTTCCTGTGAGCAGACGCGGGGCTGAGGGTTTGACCCCTGGGCCTGCTGTGCTGGCCCTGCCCCTGGGATGCGCTGAAGCTGCAGTGGAGACTGGATGTGATGGTGTGCGCCTATAATCCCAGTTCTTGGGAGGCTGTAAATAGGCAGATCACTATGAGTCTGATGTACTAGTGGGACCCTGAACACTCTGTAGACCCTTCCCTTAAATACAAAAAAGAAAAAAAAAAAAGAAAGCCTGTAGTTGGTACCTACTCACAACACCCTAAGTTAGGCTTCCTACACTAACGTGAACACATTGCGAGCTGAGGCAATTTACTTGTTCTCTGGTGCTATGCAATGTTTGGGGCACCACCATGCGTGTAGAACTGCTTTAATACACATCTGTCTTTTGTAATCTGTCTGCTTGTTCTCAGTGGTGCATGCACAAAGGAAATAGGTTTCTATTTCATTCACCTTGGGCATGACAGGTGCAACCCAGCAGCTTTAGGAGGGCTCCTTGTACCCACGTTTCCATCTTCCATCATGGTGGTCATAGTTATGCTTAATTTTTTTTCATATACAAGAACAGGTAATTACATTTTCTATGGATCCATAATTCTTACAAGCCCAGCAACCTAGATCAATTCTACCTCTCCTGGTCTCATCCCAAAAATCAGAAAGGAACTCAGGGGGTGGGAGGTCATCTGTACTAATTTGCAACTCTATCCATCCCTAAACTGGTGTTTTGTAATCTTGCTTTGCCATCAAATCACGTGGGTAGCTTTATAAAAGTGCCAACGTCCACACCATTATCACAGACCAGTGAAGTCAAAGTGTCTGTGACACATCTCTATATTGATATTTTTTAAAGGCCACTTAAATGTTTCTAATCTGTAGCCTTGAAATCCACATAAAAAGATTCTGCACCCTTCAGAAAGACCCATCTTTTTGTGGGCCTCAGTTTTCCCATTCTAAAATAAAGCAGTTGGACTGAAAAATTTTGAGATTTCATTCCAAGTTCAACATTTGGCAGTTCTGCAAATAGTCTTTTTGAGTATAGTTATTGATAGGTAGTGGTGCTAGAAGAAAATACTCAGAACTAGTTTCTGCCTGCAAGAAGCTAGGAATACAAACACAGTCACAGACGGATGAACAGAGTTAGAATGTGCACGCAGGCCCTTCATGCTTTTTCATACACCCAATATCATCTATCCACATAGCCTTGTGCTGCTTTATTGTAGGGAGCAAATATCCTGCACTAGAAGGTATTACTTAATCTCAGCATTTTGGGTATAGAGTATAAAGCATGATAATATCTCTTAATTGATCCATCTTTCAGGCTTCCTGCATGAGAAGCGCAGGAGGCCTTGGAGCGAAGGTCAAGACAGAATGTGTTTAAGCTGGAATTGTGCAATGCTAAAGCATGGGGAGACACAGAAGAGTCTGTCTCGAGGCTGAGGATCCTGTGTGCTTCCCTCCTACCTGGCTTCCCCTCTCTGTCCAAGGAATCAGTGCGCAGCAGTGGCGTTGCCTCCACTGCTGTCCTTCTGTTGGCCAACAGAGGCTCACACCAGAACCTCTGCACAATCCTGCAGCTTCCGGGGTGAGGCGGAGGCGACTCTGGCTGCGCTCTCTGTGCCTGGTCAGCTCCCACAGTGCCTGTGGGACTAAAAACTTGTTTGTTTTCTGATGGAGTCAGCAGATCTAAAAGGCACACGGGGCACAGAGCTACCGTGCAGATTTCTGCCAAGCGTGGTCACTGGGTAGCCCACACCACCATCTGGCTCTCCTAAGCATTCGCTCTACTGTGTCAGACAAACCTGGAACTGTAGCCAGTTAGGTACAGAGGGACTTGCGGGTTGATTTATTTCAACCCCGTCCTTTGAGCTGTGATCCTGCTACAATGCAGCTGCTGTGGCTTCCTGGCTTGTCTCCAACAATGAGGACTTGCATCTAACAGTTTCAGGAAGACAAGACGATGGAGAAAGAGAAGGACGATGAGGCAGGAGAAGAGCATTCTGCCTTCTTACAGCCTGCACCTGGCCAGACCTGCTGGGTCCACACCCTGGCTTGGCCACTGCCTGCTTTGAGACCTACGGCAACTGAATCAACCTCTATGCGACTCAGTTTCCTCTTCAATAAAGTAGAGATAATCATAGGACTTATCTTGGAAGGACACTATAGAGATCAAACATTAACGCAGATAAAATGTTTAGACAATACCTGACACGCAGTAAATTACAGTAAGTGTTCCCAAGTAGTGTCATATCTGCCATTCAGTCTACTACTCACAGAACCAAACTAATTTTTCTGCAAACTATTTTTGAATTATTTGGAAATGGGATTCTCTCCCCATCTCCTGCAAATCTCCCGTCACTAAGTTAAATATAACAAGGTTTTCCTCTTATTTTCTATATAATCATACATAGGATTTTTGCCCCATTGTTCTCTAAAGCTATACTGGTCATTCTGTATTCTTTCTGAAGCATCTCCTCCTAGTGTGTCTCAGTATTCCAGCAGGTCCCAGATTGGAGCTCTCCTGATTCCAGATCCATCATATGCCCAGTGACACTGTAGCTCCTTCAAAAAGCATGGAAGTCAGAAGGCCCCCGCCTCTGTTTATCTCTCTCCTAATCCTCTGCACTTCCCGCACGTGTTCTCCTCGGGGCTTTCTGTGGTTCCCTCCTTTGAGCACATGTGCTCATGCTCTGGCCCCACCCTTCCCTGCCTCTCCCGAAAATGCTTGTTACGAGGCAAAGACAAGCTCCGGAAGCTCGTTCCTTCCTTTACAATCTAGTGCACCTGTATTTACTTTCTCTCTCAATGTCCACGGCTGCCAGGGTAGTTAATCATGTGCAGGCCTGTATGCCCTCCTCAGACTGAGTACTAGGGGGTCAGGGCTGAACACTTAGCATGGGAGCCAGGACACAGGTGGCTGTCAGGTGTTTGTGGCAGAAAGGAAAGGGAAATAGAGAGGGAGAAGGAGAGAAGAAGGCTGGGATGGCTTGGGGGTACTCCAGTGGCCTAAGAGCTCCAATGAATTACAATGAGGGTTTGTTCATCCCACCCCTCTGCATTCTATGCCTGCATTATTTTACTATGTATGCAAAATCTTAATTTCAAAATTTATCTTTGCTTAAGTGATTTTGTTAGCTTCAATTCTGACGAGGTGTTTTTAGCCCTTAAATCTGTTATTCCATATATTAGTAATCCTTCCTTGCTCTAGTCAATATTAAACCATATTTATAACCAACTAGGTGTAGTATCCATCATTATAGAGTTCAGGAATTTAGGCTAAGCTTACTCAAGGGCAGAGAATGGTTACTGCAGTGGTGACCAGATCAGCTCAGTGGGCAGCAGGTGCCCAGCTGGACACCTGGGTTGGTGCTGGTATCAGAGAAAGGCAAGAGGACAGGGAACAGCCAAATTCTGGAAAAGACAGAAGTATCACGATTTTAAAAACATGTTCCTTGGACTAAGTGGTCCTTTTCTGTGTCTTCAATACCAAGTCTTTTTCCTCTTTACACAAGGCTTTCCACCAGAGCATCCGACTGCCGGAGTAGCCATAATGACACCTGATTGGATGTGGGAAATGTTGATTGACAGATTTTCCTCAACGCCATCAGTAATTCCAGGGTTTAGGGAACCATTTTCTTCACTTTAGAAAAAAACATGGGTTAACTAAAACATTTTTCTTTCTCTTGCCTGAAAAATTTTAATGGAAGGATCTGAATACTGTATTACTATTTTGCATGATATGCTCACACTTCTAAAGCCTTTTTCAAAATGTCCCTGATTTAACCATCAAATCCAAAGCTTTCCTCTGAGACCTAGAGTTGGGTGCACCTTGGAATTTTCATGCCCAGTTTCCCTCCCAGGAGACAGTTCCATCTGACCAGTTCTTGGCCACTGCTGCCCAGCTACTGCAGAGTGGCTTCCAGTCTACAGACACCCAAAGAAGCCAACTTCTCCCATCCTGGAAGAATTATAATCACTTTTGGAGGTTGGCACAGACAGACTCCCAGGTGTGACTCTCACAGGGTCTACTTAAGCAGATCCAAGTAAAGCATGACCAGCTGTAGTCATGGAAGGAGTAGGACGACTCTGCTGTGCAGGTAGAGCTGAGGATGACTGACGTACCAGGCTTTTCCATCGCTGATAAATTCAGTGAGAAAACTCCTCACTGCCCTGGTGGGCATTCTGATGCTTCCTCAAGATCCATTGTATCCTTTCTCTTTTTTTAATGGTGCTCTTAAATTGCTGCAAGGTACCAATGTGCCTATGTAAAATCCTCACAACCCAAGGTTCCCGTGTAGCTGGCTCTGGTCACGTAATGCAGTTCAGCCCAGTGGAATGTAACAGGACATCACTGAGTGGTGCTTGGAGGTGTGTGCTCTGATGGTCCACACCTTTTGTCACATATCATTTCTTCTTTCTGACTGGGAGACAGGGACATTGTGTGGACAACCAGGAGCCAACCTCTAACAACACATAAGGGATAACAAGGAAAGCAGCTTTTAGGTCAAACCATATGACCTTTCATTTTGATAACTCAAGAACAATTGAATGTCACAAGATAACTAAGATAGTTATGCAGCAAGCTTCTCTTAGTTCATTGAAATGAAGGTTTTGGGCTAATAATGCTTAGATAGCACAGTATGCCTATATCTTATACTCTGAATGACTACCATGAAAACAACAATATGCAATGTATTAATTATTGCACCTGTTCTACTAATTCATTTTGAAACTCTGTTTCATTGTTATTTATATCTTTTTCTCTCTTTAAAAATAAAATAACAAAAAAGAATAATTGAACATGGGCAAAGTCAGACTACTCACTCAATAGGAGGAGCTCAGATTCAAGACAGCAAGACACACGAGCTCTGGAATGCCTGTGTCCACATTTGGTATCTCTTGTGAGAAATAAAGCCCCATTTGTCTAAGTTACTTTTACTTGCAGCTGGATGCAATCCTAATGGATTTATGGGAAGCAAGAACTTCCTCTCCATAATTTCTGCCTCTTAAAGCTGTCAAGACACCAATGACACTGTGATCCACTTTCTAAGAGTTGACTATCTCAGATCATTCTTATCTTGACATCTTGCGATCACTACATGGCATAGACTCAAGACCCCTAATCATTTGGATCACCATCTATTGAATGTGTCTTGATTGATAATGATCAACTTAAAACTTATTACCACAACAGATGCTACCTGATGTAATCTGATTAGCAAAATGGAGAGTTGAGTAATACCGAGAAAAGTTTGGATTTATACTTATTTAGGTCTATTCAATTTTATGGTGTTTCTTTTCTTTTCTTTAATTTTTTAAGAGCTGCCACACCATTAGCTCAGGTCAAGGTTTTCTTCATCCTGTTCTCACGTAATAAGGGCTGTTTAAGATCTCTCTGCTCCTTCCTTGCACTTGATTCCCTTTAGCTATCCTTCCCAAAGCTTTGCAATTATATTGCAACTTGCGTCCATCACTTAAACCCATCCAGATTGTTTTCAGATCTTGATGAGCTCTCAGCATCAGCTATGTGTGTGTCATCTCCAATGATATAGCTCTGCCACATCCACATCACCAAGATTTATGATACAAAGGTGACATATTGCATCTCAGGACATGGCTGGGTTCTCACTTTATTTTATTTCATCCATTCCAGAAATATTTATTTAGACCCTACCCTGGATGAGGTGTGAACATCAGGGCAGATGCGTTTCTTACACTTAGTGTAACAGACAATTTAGGATAAAGCAAGTCAGGTTTCCTGTGGCAGCACCAGAAGAGTTTCACCTCAGGGAAGCTAGTCTGTAAGGAAGAGTTGGTGAAGTTGAGGGAGCTGAGTAGATTTAACAACTCAAGAGGAGAGCTGTATGTTACAAGGGAACTGCGTTTGCCAAAGTGTAAGGGCAAAACAGCATGAAAGGAATTCAAGAATTTTCAAATCCAGTCTGGCCAGACTGAGAGTGTTGCTGTGGTTTAAGGGCTGAGGGGAGGGGAGGAGTAAAACCTGTAGAAAGATGAGGTGGGGAAGCAGGCAGAAGCCGGAACTTCAGTGACTCTTACTGCAGGCTTCATCCTGAGGGAAGAGGGTGTGCCAAGAGGCTGCACGGTAGATGTTAGCATGATCAGGTTTTTCAGTTTGAGTTTTTAAATAACAGTATTTGGGGTTGTTGAAAATTTGAAAGAGATGCTCTTATTTCAGTGTGTGAAATAACAGAAAACAAGATTAGAGGAAAGGGGATCTTGTAGAGGATATAGTCACCTGCACATGAGGCCTCCAGTGCAAGAGGCCCGGAGTTGGAGAGGCAGAGGTCGAGCACTCAGGTAGTGGAAGCCTGAAGCTTGGGGGTGGAGCAAAAAGAGGTACCCGACACACAGAAAGGGCTTCCCATTTCTGACGCTGTGGCTGTGGGACGGACTTAGTGAAATGACAGCGAACACTATTTGGGTCATGCTAAGTTTCTGTGGGCTTCACCACTATGGAATTAGCCTGACGGATCTGGAACCCTGAAGTGGTATTTCAGATTGAACGAAGGGAGTCTTCATAGATGAACTTAATTACCCAGGGAGAGAGCAGAACGCAGGGGACAGACATGAGAGCAAGACACTGACGCCTACCAGCACGGTAGGGAAGCGTCTGATAAAGCAGATGGACAAGGATTGGCCAAAACATAGGAGAAAAATCAGAAAAGTGTGATCCTATCAAGGCCAAAGGTTGTAGCTTAAGGAAGTCAGGAATATTAGCTGTGGGAAATGCTTCTAAATGATCAAGGGACATTACATGACAGTTACAAAAATATCCTCTGTCCCCTATGGGAGAATAGTTTTGCAGGAAGAGTCATAGGATGGGAGATGCAATAGAGATCGTTACTTTACATGATTTTATATTAAAAATAAAAGTCAAAAATGAATCAGGAAGATTATAATTTGAGAGGATCAGGAGGAATGGCTTGTCTGCTGATGGTGAGGGCTTGTGGGGGTCCCAGGTGGTCCCAGGAGATGTCTGGCCCTGGAGTCCTGGCCAGAGTGAACAGTCGGTGCTCCGTGTAAGTAAAACAATGAATCGGAGAGGCCAATTCCATCACTAAAGTGAGGAAGGAGAACTGTGTTTGAGAGTATCTCTTATGATAAGGTTCAGCTTTTATACAATAAAAGTAGCTTAAGTAAGATACAATTTTATCCTTTAGGTTATAGAAAGAACTCCACCTCTTCCTATTGATGCTGATGGGCTGTTCCTGAGACTTGGGGTTTCAGACCTTTCTAGCACTTAGATCTGCTGTATGTGGCTCTGAGTCCCTGGTTTGAGATAGCAGCTTCTGCGAGAGAAGAGAGGAAGCAAGGGACAGAGGGCGCAGCTGTCCTGTCTGCAAGAGAGGACTCCTGGACTCCCTTCCACACACTCTCACTCCTACCCACTTGGCTGGAGTTAAGTCACGCCCCCGTCTCCACTTGGATGCCCACACACACCTCCATGTTCTCAGTGGAAGTGTGCAGATGGGCACTGAGATGCTTCTGTGTTGTGTGGAAGGACAGAAGGTCAGTCCTGGCCTGGAAAGAAATGGGGGAGCCCCAAAGCCCACAGGAGGCCCTCCGATGCTGAAGACACTGCCACCCTCTTCTGCCATCTACCAGTGATTTTCAAACATCATTAGTAATTAGGGAAACCCAAAAGCCACAGTGAGGTATTACTGCACACCCATTAGGAGGTCTATTATAAAAAAAAAAAAAGAAAATAACAAGTGTTGGCAAAGTGGCAGTTAAATTGGAAACTTGTACACTGCTCGTGAGAATGTAAAGTGTGACCAGCCCTGCAGGAGCTGTGTAGTGATTCCTGACACAGTCCACCCCCTGAATGAACGCAAAAGCAGTAACAAGGGAAATGGGCCGCCTCAAAAGGACAGCGCAGGATGATTCAAGTTACATCTAGAATAAGCAATTCACAGAGATGTCATGAGGGCCTGGAAAGAGGAAGGGACTGGAGATGTGTTATTTAATGGAGAGAGACTTTTGCTTTCAGAATGAGGAAAATATTGTGGAAACGGATGCTGGTGGCAACTTTACACAAAAGTGTATTGAACAACACAGAATTGTACACTTCAAAATGGCTAAGACATTCAACCATATTCTACATACTTGACTACAGTAAAGGCAAATGAAAAGAAATAAGCAGTACCAGTTGTCCTGGGCTCAGTAGGGATGCAGGCAAAATTTCAAATTTGCAAGGAAGGAAGAGGAAGAAGTTACTATTTGGTAGTTTTCATTTTCCCTGAGTGTAATGCAGAGGAAGCACAATCGTCTGCACACACGTGGGTGCAAATCCGTGCATCTGTCCAGATATGCACAGGGTGGTTTCAAAGGCAAGATAAAGGGCCCAAGGTATTTGCTCATAGTGTGGAAGAGAGAGCTGGCTCATGAGCCGGAAGGGGTCCCCGCAGCATTAGTCATGCCTAGCGCCACCATTCTGACTTCCCTAGATTTTAAAATATAATATGCCCTCCTCCCGCCACCTTCCTAACTGTGATCCTGCCACTTAGGAGTACCTGGAAACACACACACAGCTCTTCACCTGCTCCTTTCTTCCAGTAATTCTAGGGAATCTCAAAAAAAATGCACTCTTACCTTTACAGCGTACATAGAAAATACATTGCTTGATACTCACATCGACCATAATATCCTATTCTCACCCTGTTCTCATCAGGAACTCTAACTTTGGGAATTGACTTTTTCCCCATGTGTAAGTTAAGCATCATTATCTCTCCTGATAAGAGGAAGAGATTCTGGGGAGGTGACTGGAGCTTGGGAGTGCTGCACCCTGAGGAGGTTCCTCCGCTGGTGTTCCCAGGTGAGGCTGCTGTCAGGAAGTGGAGGATGTGGGTCGCTGGGGGCACGCATCTATGCTGCTGTTCTCCTTCTGTGCAGTGTCCCAGCTGCCCTGGACTGAGCCGCTCAGCTCCAGGACGTGCTCCCACCACGGTCCCATGGAGCCAGCCGAGCATGCCCTGAAACCACGGACCCAATAATCGGGTCCTCTCATAAGTCTCAGGTGTCAGGTATTCTACCCCAGCAGTAGGAAGGCCAGCTGATGCATTCCCCAGAGTTTTACTTCCTCATCTGTAAAATGAGTTCTTTTTTTATGCTTTCTTGGAATGTAGTGTTCATGTGAAACTGAAGTATATTTGTGGACTGCTCTGTCACTCAGTGTATACTGGAAAATCAAAAGCCAACATTGCAGGAGGCTTATGAACAGGGTAGGTGTTGGCAACTGTCCCTCCATCGGAGTCATCCTGAGGGTCTTGCTCTTTGGGCCTGAGGCCTTCCCTGTCTGGCCCCAGACAATCCTGTCCCTTGCTCTGTGCCCAACATCTCCTCCCTTAATCTGCGTCAACACTGATGACTCTAACGGATGCCCTGCATAGTGCAGGGCCTTCCTAAACGCCATTGTCTATGGGGAGTGTTCTTTCCACAGGATTGACACACTTTAATGTTGGAGGTCATGGAATAAGTAAGGCCAGGAAGGGAATTTAAAAGACTGAGAACAAAGGTGCTTTTGAAACTTACTTTAAAACCCACCATTAATGCTTGGTCTTCATAGGCAAGGCTATTTCTGTTCTTCTCTGGGGAAATATGGAAAGGTCTATGTTGCATAATATTATTAGACTATGGATCTCCAGGTAAGATCTCTGGAGCAGGAAGTGTGATATTGGTGTCCAGGAAACTGTTTCAAGGAGCATTTCAGATTGTGAAGCACAAATAGAGGCAGCCCTTATTGGATTGGGTATAGTTTACAATGCTGCTTCATGGGAGTTCAATCAGCCTATTATCTGTTGCTGTAACAAAATACCTGAGGCTCAGTAACTAATAAACAAAAGAGGCTTATTTCACCCAAAGTGTGGAATTCAAAAGTCCAAGATCTCCTGAGGGCCTCTTGGATGTATTACGTCGTAGCAGATGGCATCATGGTACAACAACGTGTGAGAGAGAGATCGCAAGGTGAGACAGCAGACCAGAAGAATTCTGGGACCAGACTTCCTTTCTGATAGCAGGCCACTGCTGGGAGAACCAATTCACTTGTCTGGCCAGCGGAGTCCTTTGTAAAGCAGTATCTGTCACAGCCCAGCTGTCCCCAGTGTGTCCTCCTTGGGAGGCCTCCGTTCCTCCCCACATCGCCATGCGGAGAAGCAAGCCTCCTAGCACATCAGCCATCAGGGACTCACCCAAGCCACAGCCAAGCCATAGGAGGGGCTCAGTGTCTCTCCAATCTCTCCCCTTCAGAAAAACTCCACCACACCTCTAGGAGAGAGCAAATTTGTTGGCATTAAGGAATGAAAATAGGTAGGTTGTGGATGCCACGCACTTTCCTTTCACTTGTTTTATGCCTTTAGCTAATAGAAATCCTGGACCCTTATCTAGGACACTTTAAATGCCAGGTAAACCAGACTTTATCATATTTATTATGCATGGCGCATACTTACACCGAAAATTATATGTTAATCTTTTGAAATTTGAATTGTATTTGGCTTCTTGGGTTTTATTTTTCTTTGTATCTGGCATCTGATCTTCTGCTCACAAACATATTAGGTATACAAGGATAATAGCCTGATGAGAATCAGTCTAAAAGAAAGAAATGAGTTTTAACAGTGTGTATTTATTTTTTAATAAGGAGTTGTATGATATGACCAGAAAGAAAAAAAAATGACTATTATTTCTAGCTGATTTTCCCCACATAAGACCTATATTTATGAAAGAAGACAGAGAAAGAGAGAGGGAGAAACAAAGTAGAGGGAGAGACTCTCATTCACACAGAGAGACTACGGTATGGAGAGCAGCAAGGTGCTCATGGGAAGTACCCATGCACCGCCAAGTCCTCGCGTTGGCCTAGTAGCCAAACCCTACAGTGGGGCTAGGCTGAGTCCACACGGCTCTCCACAGAAGCACGCAGAAGCCCTTCACAGAGGCCACTTCCCCTCTCTGTGGGGCCTGAATGAGGGATGTTTTTTCTGCAGCCACCCTCTTGCCTGTCACAGGCTGCCTCCAGGGAGGGAGGCGCGGAACCTCGGGCGAGGTGGCCCGGAGCCACCTACAAGCTTCCTGGCTAGAAGAACCACATCAGAGGGTGTGGCTTGCTGCCGGAGCAATTTGCTGTGTTCAGGACATCTGCGAGGCTTCAGCTGGGTGACCACCTGGGCCTCAGGAAAAGCTTCAGGACTTTCCTCGGGCCCTGCTGCTGGGGGTCCTACCACAAACTTCAGTCCTTCGCACTGTGCTTCCTCAGACCTCTGGCCTGGCCTTGCTTACCAACCCAGCTTTCAGTGTCCCAGAAATGACATGGAAAATTATTCCCTTCCTTGTCCCTCCTCCTGAGCCACTTGTGTTTATGTAAATGACTAGGAAAGCAGTTTTCGGCTTATTTCTGAAGCTTAAGAGCTTCGTGAGAAACCTATTATTGAAAAATCAGAAACTGAAAAGCAACTTCTTAGACAATGAATTAGCAGCTCAGTGGCTGTGTGTAAAACTGAGTGTACTGTAACTGGCTGCATTACAAATAGGACCTCCCCTGGGCTTCAGTAATCAAACACGTGGCAACAGGTTGTCTGTTTCAACAGAGAGTGAGTAATCAAAAGAGATTTGCAGTTAATCCAAATATAACAGAGAAGCATCCAGGGGAACCTCGGGAAGAGGATAAACCAGCAGAAGGGTGAGGGGTACCCCAGAGCTTGTGGTTTGGGTGTACACATGGGCCTGAGAAGACTTGGGGGCTGCAACATTGATCCTTCTGCATATTTGAGGAGCAAAGTACTCAGAATCAGGGGAAACTGAGACTCTTGCACATATCAAGCATACCGGAAAATTAATCTCACTTCTGCAAGAGATGGAAAATTGAAGAAGGAATTACTGAGATTTCAGTGCTTTGTTTCAAATGTAGGAGTCTTCCCGTGGGGAGAGGTCAGAGGTGGGGAGGTGGTCCTGGTGGGAGGTGAGGGGTAGGCGAGCCTTGTTTCTCCAGGCAAGGCTGGGTAGAGGGAGAGGCTGCAGCCTGGGGGAGCACAGAACTCAGCAGTGTTTCAGGAGGCAGTGCAGTTTACCTTTGCATTTCCATGTTTCTCAGAGGGTCGCCAGTAGGCAATAGCAGCAATGTCACCTTGGAACTTGCTATATAGCAGATCCTGGGTGTGGAAGAGCCTTACTAACTTTGAAATACTGAAGCCCCAGAGCAGACTCACTCTGTATATGAAGAAGCCTATAACTGACTGATGCAGTTTCCAGTCTGAGAACGGCTGAATGATCTGAGTCTCTGGGGGCTGTAGGTAGCAAGGGGTGGCCACCCAGGGTCTAGACTGGGTCCACCTCTTGTGTGAGCCCATGGCTGGGTCCTGCTGATGTCCTTCATGTGGCACTGGTTGACCAACATGGTCCCAATTTTCCAGACTGCAGGGTGTTAGGAGGAAAGACTTTTACTAAGTATTATACATGAGCTAGGAATGTATGCCCAGCATTGGTAAATGTTTCATGTGTGATCTTTCATTTAATCCTTTCCACAACCTTGTAAGTTGGGTTCTGTAGATATTACTTAATTGCTGAGGAAATTCTGTCGCTGAAAGGTCAACCTACCTAGGTTTCCTGTGCTACCCTCTTGGCCCATTCCACATGAGCTCTCTGCAGCAGTGACCCTTGTCCCCAGCATGCCATAGGTGCCAGCCCCTCAAGGCAACAGCCAGCCTTGCAGGGCCCATCCCTACACTGCCTTCCCTCCCCCACCCCACCCGACTCTGCCTCATGTTAATTTCCCACCTGAGTACTGAGTACTTTATAAATAGCAAATCTAAAATGAATTTTCTACCAGCGATCATTAGCTCCCTTGACATCCATTAAACATTCTCACAAGCAGAGTGAAGTGACAAAAGGGATTGATTTTTACAGTATGCTTAATAGGGGAAAAGAAAGGAAGGTGTTGACGAGTCCTTTTTTTTTCTTTTTTTCTGTCCTGATATCAGGAGGAATTTGAAATCAGTCAAATGACTTTTATCTGCAGAAAGAAGGCTAGGATTGGGGGCTAGCGGCGAGGGTGGGGACACAGAGGGAGCTTCCTCAGCATGCTGCTCAGCTGATTTCTGCATCCCTGACAGGCGAACATAAAGTTAGTTACCTAGTGCCAGCCACAGAGATGAATATGTCAGATTTAATGCTTCAAAATATATAGCGTCCAAGCCGGGAAGGAGAGGTCCTCAGGAGGGAAGGGGACAGTATTAGGGAGAGAAAAAGAAAATAACCAATCTTTGCAGAGACCACAGAAGACATAAATGTGTTGATGCAATCTTTGGAGTCAGAGAAGGCCAGCATATGAGGCATCATAGCTGAAAATTTAACTTTGATTTCAATTTTCATATTTGTCAGCAATAATTAGATTCAAGAAATGTTTTGCCACTGTTCTAAAATACTAATAAGTGAAGGCCTTTGTAGTGTGGTTAATGGAGTCTTTTTTCTTAGTGGTCTAGGAAAATTCCATTAAAGCAAGAAGTCATACTGTATTCTACTGCTTCAGTGTACATTGCCGCGGCAGCCACAGTGACATCAACCCAGGGGGCCCTCAGTGTAACCACAGCTCCTCCCCCCGGGGTAGGAAGAGGTTTGGGCTCAATTGGGCTCAGCTGTCTATCATTTCTGACCTGCAGAGACCTGCTTGATTTATACATGGGACTAGGGAAAAAGGAAGGCAAATTCAATAAAGCATCATTTTCTATGGGTTCATGTTCAAGCACTACCCTTAGTAGCAGGCGGAAAAGAAGGCAGGGCATGGTGACGGGCAATGAGTCCCTTGGCTCCTGCCCAGGGGCAAGGATTCTACTCCCACCTCCCCACCAGACAGGACACCTGCCACTTAATGATGAAGTTTCACCTGATGGCTTATTTCCTAGTTCACCTAGATCTATGTCCTTCCCCTTTCAAGTCCTATACTGCCCTAGCAGTTGAGAAAGCTGTGTTACCCTGAGATCCATTTGAAGCAAAGGCCAAAGGTCTACTAACTTTCCTGGAGGGGCGTGCTTCTGTAACGTCACAGGAAGCTTCCTGCCTGCCAATCTGAGATTTCACTTTCTTGAATGAAAGAATGAATGCAGGAATGCATGCGATGTGTTGCACTACGCTCTCCAGAGGGTCAGTGTGGGGCAGGAGGCGCCAGGGGCACCCGACCTTCCTTGTTCTCGAATTTCCACTACCACTCACCGGCAGATGGGAATACACTATTGTGTGTTGGACTGACTGGGGTCTTTCTTTCTGGAACCTTCTCCCACAGCAGAGTGCAGGAAAGGAGACTGTTACCCGTCAGCTTATCTGGAATCCAGTGCATTCAAGGAGTCTGCATGATGCTTTAAATTTTTCTTTCTAAATTCTCAGGCGAAGCCCTCCCGTGTCAGGGGCATCCATACCATGAGGAAAGCCAAGAAAACTAGTGGGCCTGCACCTGTCCTTACCTCCCACGCAGAATGCGCTTTTCCTGGCCTCGTAGCAGAGCTATTTGGAATTTACTAACTCAAGACTCCAAGTGAAGGCTGGCGAGATAGCGCTCAGTGGGCTAAGACACCTGCTTAGGCAAGCTTAGGCAATTGCATGGACTGCAGGTTGATCCCCAGCACCACATGCCACACCAGCCCTACTGCCAGGTATGCTAAGCCAGCCATAGTCCTGGCGTGGTGGTGCATACCTGTAATCCCAGGGCTGGAGAGGCTGAAAGCAGGAGGATCATCATGAGTCTGAGTTGTGTAGTGAGACCCTGTAACAACCAAATGCATTAAGAAGGAAAGAAGGAAAGAAGGAAAGAAAGAATGAGAGAAAGCAAGAAAGAAGAAAGAAAAAAAGAAAGAAAGAAAGAGAGAGAGAGAGAAAGAAAGAAAGAAAGAAAGAAAGAAAGAAA
>NDGN011494085.1:655-18337 GCA_002564285.1 Tympanoctomys barrerae
TTGAACTCAGGCCCTTGCGCTTGCCAGGGAAGCACTTATTCCACTGAGCCATCTCTCTGGCCCATAGATACATTATTTTTAAAAAACTAAATTGTTTTATAGTCTATCATATGATCATTAGTAATATTTCCACATGGAGAATAAAAGAATTATGGTATGAATATTATTACTTAGCTTCATTCATTAGTTATATTCTATCAAACATTTTGCTAAGTATTTTACATGATTTCAAATACTGTTATTTCCCTTGTAATCAGATGAAGGAACTGAAGCTTAGAGAAAGACATAGGAAATTCAGCCACCTAGTGAAAATGTCTCATTATAAATTCTGCTTTTAACTGCACTGCTCTGCTTTCTTTTGGTACTTATTTTTAAAAATAAGTTACTAAATGTGTAGATGTTGAAGAAACTAAACTGTTTCCTTAATTACTATGTGATTACATAAGTGAAATTTCAAAATGTTTGAAAATATTAATTATGACAAAATACAGCTATGCATTTGACATGTTTTTCTCCTGTATTAGAATCCAGAAGTCTGCTGAACATAATAGAAATCCTATAGTGCAGGTGCAGTATAAATCTTGAAAAACTCTCCTGCTGTTCTCAGTGTAAACACAGTGACTGTCAGGCAACCTTTGCACCAGCAAACTCCGGAGGCAGCCATTGTACCGATCAACCCAGAGTGAGCTTCTGGTCCGAGTAGTGATTGAGATGCCAGAGAACTCTGGTCTGGCTGTGCAGCTAGGCCAAGCTTATGAAACTTTTTAATAATCTTTGGTTGAAATTTTCAAATATAAATTTGGATAAAATATTTAATGAATGCCTATATATCCATCCTTGGATTCAACCAATACCAGCAAAAATATTTATATTTTTAATACTTAATCAAATTCTTAGCATCATGACATTACACTAGTAAATTATTCTCTTTTTTTAATAATAGCATTTTCTTTTGTAAACACAAATCATTATCATAATCTAGTTAAATTAAACACATCTAATTCTGGATTCATGTTTGAATTGCCCATATTATCTAAACAATATATCTTTTTATTGGTAGATTCAAATCAGAAAACGATGAATCTGTGTACCTTGGATTTTGGTACCAGTCTTTAATTTTTAAATTTATTATTCTTAATAATTTCAGAAGAATTAGTAGTCACCTTTCTCTAGTACTAATATCTTACTGAATTATAGAACAATGACTCAAACCAATAAATTAACATTGGTCCCAATATTATTAATAAATTTAATAGTGAAATTCAGAATTTACCAGTTATTTCACTACTGTCTTTTCTTCAAAGGTCCAGTCAACAATGATTTGTTGCATAAAATATATGCCTTTCCCCTCAAAATTATTGAGTTCATGAAAACAGCAAATAATTAATGGATAAGATGATCGCCGTTCTCTACTTAACTTGCCATTTCTTATGGCAAGAGGTATTATCAAATATGTACCTCTACTCAAATTTGTCCTAAGAATGGGAATAGAGACCAAATGATTTAATTTCCCTGAAACTCAATTTTCTTGACACAAATATTTCACCAGTGAGCTCTGTTGCATCAAGAAACACTGCTTTCTGCTTTTTGTTTTTGTTAAGAGAGGGCCTCTGTATGCAGATCTGTTCACTCTGTGGCCTATGCTTGTCTCTCACAATCCTCCTTCCTCAGCCTACCAAGTGCTGGGATTACAGATGTGCACCTGCTTATGACTTGGAAACACAGATTTTGTCCCATTTCAGTGCTGTGTAGAGATTGGAAAATGCAAGTAGATGAAGCCTAGTTGTAGTTTAAATTTTTCTATCAACTGTTTTACTATGGTCTTAACATCTATGGATAATCATGATCTGGATCACTTATTTCATTTGGGGTTCACAATGGAATTATTCACTTTGTCATTTCTTTTATAACTTACTGTCTAGGTCTGGGAAGATAGCTCAGCTGCATAAGTGCCTGCCTGCCTGGCAAACACAAGTTGCTGAGTTCAATACCCAGTACTGCATGGAATGCCAGCCCCAGAACTCCAGGCACATTGTGCTGGTCTCAGAACTGAGTGTAGTGGCACACACTTTATAATCCCAGCAGTAAAGTGGCTGAGACAAGAGGATCACTACCAGTCTGAACTGCATAGCAACACCCTGTATTTAAAAAAAAAAACTTGCTATCTAGATAAACAAAAATTTGTCAATCACATAATTACTAATTTTGAAATTTAATTTTCACCTTTTTTCTTTTTTGGTGTCAGGGATTGAACTCAGGACCTTGCACTTGCCAGGCAGGCACTTATGCTGCTGAGCTATCTCCCTGGCCCTAAGTTTTTTTTTTAATTCCCACCTTTCAAAGAAAGAACTTGTCATCCTGTGAACCTCCACTGTAAATTCAATATTCAGTTTGATCATATGTATGTCTTACTGACCTTATGAATTTTATACCCTTTTTCTGGTAACTGCACTCGTTATTATTTCTTAGGCTCAACCTCCCCTTTCTATACTAGCCAATCAAGCTAGTTACTGTGTTCTTTGCACACAACACCATTAGACACAGCACAAGTTATCTGTATCTCATCTTGTGTATTTCTCACCCCAGAGCTTTAATGAGCCAAGTTTTCAAAGATCTAAGCTCCTTTTTTCTTTTGTTTTTGTAAAAATTGCACTGACAGATCATAGCCAGGATACAAAATGAAAACATGGACATTCTTGCTTTGAAGTACACTATCTTTTTAAGAAGTTTCCTAAACAGTAGACGATTAGAAAATAATTGACCACAAAGACTTAAAGGTTTGGAACATTATTTATTTTCTCTGCATCCTTTCCAATCCAAACTATCTACAAATCATTTTCAATATATTTATTAGTTTAAAGAATATGTTAGTAGTTGTACTTTGCTCACTCCTTATGATGCCTTCTTAATTGAAATAAAACCACCTCTCTCAAAAGCTCTTATTGATTGAATGGAAATTCTAGTACCAAGACCTTTCTTAAAAAGTAACAAAGAATATATACGTTTTTTAAAAAAATCAGTGTGCACCTCTCGGACAGTAACGCTGTACCAGAGAATGCAGTGTCATTTCTCTTTATTTCTGGGCTCACCGCAGTTGAGCATTGTTACAGTTCACAACTTACAGTGCACTCATTAAACTGAATGACATTCTCCATAAAAAACATTAAAATGAGGTAGCAGCAAAATATTTTTTATATCTCAAATAATTACTTTTGGGTTACTTCTGCAGATGTTTGCAAATGAACCTGAACAGATTTTCATATACCAGGGTGAAGGGCATTTACACATGATCACTGGCACTTTTGATACATGAAATTAAAACTACAATGCTAAAATCTTTATGTAAAGATTTTCATAAATCTTTTACTTCTGACCTTTGTGTTTCTTATTTATCTAGAAGCACTGGGACATTTCTGCTAGCCCTTGCTAATCCAGGGTGACATTTATATGCATTTTGTTCATTTTCTCTCACTGACAAAATGAAATAATAGTGTGGCATATACTAAAAGAATTAAATCAAAGAAAATCTATCTATTTTATATTTTGAAGAGAATAGATATCTTTTCATTTGCCTTTAATTCATTGACAAAATGAACTGAAGTGAATTTAGCCAAGGTATTGTGCAGCTGAACCTGAATATTTTACTGTCATAATGGAAACTACATTATGTTGGAAGGAGAGAAGGATTCAATTACAAAAGATTGTAATTACTCCAAGTAAATTAATTATTTAAATATATATATATATATATGTTAAATTTTATGTATGGTACATAAAATCAAGCACATGCATCATTGAGGTTACTCTAAAGTCTTTACTAGTGTAAATTAGTGTTTTATATGAATAGCAATGACAGGAAAATACAATGCAAAAGAGGCAGCAGTTAATTTTGAAAAAGAATGAAAACATAGGAAGGTATTTAAATTAAAAAAATGAAAACAATGGCCAGTGTCAAGAGGACTGAGGTACTATAATAATTTGTATATCTCCTTTCTCTAACATCTAATCAGTGACCAAAGTCCAGGAATAGCTTATGGTTTGTTTATTCAATCTTTTATCTTCACAGATAACAAATATTTTCCATCCATCTACCATGTAGTCAAAATAAATATTCTAATGTCTATATGTCTTCTACAACTTCCTCTCTCTTACCTATCTGATGTCATGGATCTTTGAGTACATTGATCCCTGGTCCTTCATTGTCCCCTCAATTACATAATTTATGTAATGTCAGCTAAGTTTATATATTCTTCCTTTTAAGTAATATCCTCAATCTCCCCCACTCTGCTCTGTATTAATTAACTTACTTTTCTCTTACCAAAATATTGACACATGCATTGTTGTATGTGTAGGTTAATGTCTTATGGTTTTTGTGTAATATTTGATTTTGCTTATCTTTTGTAGAAAGCAGTGAGGAGTCTTATGCCATTTATTCATCACTGTGCTCATCACTTTGCAGTGTTTGAAATAAAGGAATTACTCATAATGGTTGTCTGAATGAACGTCTGTATGAAGAGCTTTCACTTTCTTGAAGTAAAACCTATTGGCATGATTAGAGTTTTTAGTTTAGTTACTAAGACTGCAGCCGTGAAAATGTGTGTCTGCCCTTGAATTACCTGATTCTGAGAATATATCACTTTAACATGATTTTATAATATTCATTCATGGTACATCCATACCAGTATACTTAAACATTAAATATCAGCTCCTAATTTCAATAGACTTAAGTATAAATTATGTTATACATCAAAGTTCCACTATTTCAAATTTTAGCATTTTTGATGTAATTTAAATTAACTGTTCACTTAGGTTCTATACTGAGATAAAACACATGAGAGATATTTCAGATGGTCAGGTGTATTGTTTGCAATGATATTCTTTGTATTAAGTATAAATGCATTTAAAATACGTGAATAAAAAGTGCATATATAGTTTAAGCCACATGATGTAGCCTTTCACAGATGAAAAAACAGAAAGTAGAAACCAATTATAAGTAAAGGACATTGAAGACACAATATGAACACAGATGAGAGTAGAAAAGGACTAATGCCTAACAAAAACATGTGATGTGAGCTATGATTCAGCCATAAAGTAAGATAAACTTATGGGTTTTATAGATGGCTGAATGCAACTGGGGACCATACTCAGAAGTGAAATAAATCAGACTCAGAAATATAATCATTATATTGTCTGCCTAGTGTAAGAAACTGAAAAAGTAAATAAGATCCAAAAGGAAAGAACAATTGAGATGGGGAAAAGGAAAGAAGAAAGAAGAAAGGGAAAAATATAAAAGTATACACAAGGTAGCTAAGATAGTTGTGCTAATAATTTATATTAGTTCATTGCAAGGAATAGTTAATGCTTATACTGTTTGATCAATTTTGAATTCTTGATCAAAATATCTGGTAATATGAAGAACTACTTTGAAGATAACAATATGCAATATAATAATCATTGTCAATTTCCTAACACCTTGTTTTGAAATTCTGTATTATTTATATTATTTTTATTCTCTTAGAATTACATACTGTACATTTACCCTCAAGGAAGGTATAAAGCAAAGCCACTACTATAAACTAATGACCTCAGCATAATCTTAGCCAGAGGAATATGGTAAAGAAGGAGTGGAAATAATCATGTTCATTATTTGGTGACAGTAGTATGATATACTATCTCAGGGAAAGCTTTCAAAGAGAAACAAAACAAACTAAGAAGGGATATCGTTACTCTCTAGCTATGCCAAACACTTAAAATTCTGGCTTAAGAATTTCCCTCACAGTTCAGTCAGCTTAGTGTGTCTTCCTGTTTCTCTATGACTGGGTCACTGCCCACTACTTGGTGTTTTGTCATACTTCCCTTATTTTTAGTAGTTTATGCCTGGTCTCTAACTGATTCTCTTTAGTTGATTCAAGATTTTTTTCTGGCTTCCATTTTGGGCATTCTGATAAGCAAATCTTGGCTTGAAACAGTCTCGCTGTTCATTAAAAAAAAAAACAAAAAAACAAAAAAAACCCTACCCTTTCTTCATAATCTCTGTGGTTTACCCAGCTTGCAAATTTACCAGGCTTCCTTGACATTTCATGACCAGAATGCCTTAACTTTGTGTTCCAGTAGGGCCTGGGATAGAATTTATCAAACTTTGCTGAAATACTGTATTTGAAAATCTATGTTGGGGTTAAACTTTTTTGTTCACCAGCTTAATCACCTTCAATGCCTAATACAAGTATAAATACCTAATGTGCAAATGAATGCATTAATTACTAACCAAAATATATCAGAAATGGTAAGTAGCAAGATGCAGTTTTGAGGAGCTGGTTACAGGAATAAATACTCAAGAGATCCTCGGAAATTTGTAATATTGTTGTTACTTATAAATTATTATAACAAAAAAGTTTAATAGTACATGAACATTCCACCAACAGTGTGGAGCTTAGACATTGTCAAAGGATCAGTGGTAGTAAAACTCATCACATGCTATTTGAAACAAATCTTTAATAATAATACCTCTCTTCCATTTCTTGGTCTCATAGAGTAGCCATATTTTACATTTAGTTAACTTAGAAAAGAGTGAACAAGATGTTTTTCAGAATTGCTAATAGGGGCAATTGACAATTTACAGATTCAAGCATTAAAATAAGTTTTTGTATTGACATTTATCTAATCTTTTATGTTCATTAGATTTTATTTTATGAATTCGGGTGTGCTGTGGTTTGGTGCATACATGTTTTTGAAGAGAATACAAAAGAGCAATAAAAAAGTAAAAATGAGAAAGGATATAGAATTTCACTAAAAATTATTTTCTTTTTATTATTCAATTATATAAAGTCAAATATGGTGAGGATAGTCATTTGAAATACAGCTCGTGAAGTTCTACTGATTTAGTTTAATATGTAAATAACTTTTGATAATTTATTGTGAATATCTTTAAATTTTTCTTATAGTAATAACATTGAAACTGATTTTATATTCAAGTACACTAACCACATGAACATACTTTAAATCACCATTTCTCAGACATAATAATACAATGAAATTAGGTTACTGAGAATAGATGTTTTAATATTCTTACTTTAAAATGCTGTGCTGTGAGCTGGCTACACCACCAGTCATGTTATGAATGTTTACAATGGATATTTTAATATTTTTAGATAGAAATACCTGCTCATGTGGTCTTTTAAAATACGAATCAGGGGACTGGCAAGATAGCTCTGTGGACTAGGCACTTGCTTAGGTAAGCGCAGGAGCCAGGATTGGATCCCTGGCACTGTCCCTGGGTGTGCTGAACAGGTCATGGAGTCCGGGTGTGGTCGCGTAGACCTGCAATCTCAGCATTAGGGAGGCAGAAAACAGGCGGATCACTACAAGTTCAAGCTGTGTAATGAGACCCTGCACACACACAGACACACACACACAGACACACACACACACACACACACACACACACAACCTGACATGTGAATCAGGTATGTATTACTAAGCAAAGCTTCAAAATCAGTAAACTTTCATATATTTGCAGTTACTGTTCAAGAACAGCTTACATGCTGTGACAGTCTCCAGCCACCACGCGGTTTCCTGCCCAAGCACAAATCAAAGTGTGTGTCTCATATCCTCTATATTACTGTTTAGTGAAGCAACCAAGAATTCCATTTCCTTTTCTCCTTGGTACAGACCACTCATTAAGATGACTAAGTACCACTTCCAAAATCTAGTCCTTACTCATTCCAACTTAATCTATTTACTTTTATTTTCCATTCTAATAGCATCATATAATCATATCTCTTAAATAATTCATAGTTTCTCTCATAATCTAAAGCAACCTAATTTATACAGTAAAATATAGTTTTCTTTGGGGATTCTCAATTTTTTGATTCAAAATAATTATGAAGGTCTTATGTCCTGTTTCGACCAAAGAAATGCTTGAAAGGCCTCCTCTTCTCTTCTGACATTCATGTTGATAAAATATGTCACCATCCTGTGGCTTCATGCTGTAAGGCAGAAATTTCCCTTAAGATTTCTGGAAGTGGTATTTTTCCTAGACCACTATAATAGATGTTCTACTTAAATAAGCTGCCTCAGGTAATGAAGTGTTTCTCCTCAGCAAGTACAAAGAGACCAGTGCTTCCTTCTGGAGAGGACACCTACTTCTTGAGACATAATTTTAGCTGACTTTAAACTTCTAGGAATGTCAGGCTAGGAATATTTGGAGGGCACAGGATAGAGAGGTCAAAGCATGTGTGTTTCAGTTTTTCTGTTTCCTATTATCTATTTTTTTTATTTTAAAGAGGATATCACAATAAAAATTTATAAATTTTTATTTAAAATGTCTGTTTAAAGATTTCATTGCCAATTAAGTTGTTCTGTTTTGGCTCTATCCAGTCTATTATATTCTAATCTACTGTATCTTAGTAAACATTAATAAATATAAAAACATTTAATGGTCATACAATTCATTGTATAGATAAGTCATTTTGTTTTAAAATATGAATCTTAATAATTGTAAGGACCAGATTCAGGAAATAATATAATTTCTGTAACTCAGATTTTATTAGCTGCACGTAGATCCTGTCATATGTCTATTCATGTGTTAAGTTCAGGAACAAGTATTTTTGACTGAATTTCTGTGCTTGAATACCTTCATGCTATTTACCTTCATTTTAAATGGGAGACAAATTTGACATTTGCATTATACTGATGATAAAATTAATCCTTGGAAGACAAGCTGTCAGACTAAATTGCTTATTCTCAAAAAATTGCTACAGTATCTTAACTGTTATTATTTGTATTTTAAAATTACAAAGTGTTTTTTTCATAATATTGGTTTCATTGACAAGAACATTCCTATTGTGTTTTCAATAGAAGTTAAAAACTTCAAACATCTCGCTGCAATTTCAGGAAAACTTAGTTGTGTCCTTCTTCAGGCAAGGGTATCCCAGGATGTACCTATAAAACTGACTTTACATAATTCTGGATCTGATGGAAAATAGCTAAAAATACTCCATAGTGATATCTTTTCACTCACCATAACATCTTGATTCTGTTACTTGCCTCTCTGGTGCATTAGAAGTTGAAAGTAGTTGGCAAGACTTCAGAATAGGTGCAACAAGAACTGAAATCCCATTATTTTTAAATGCCACTAGAGAAAGAGACAGATGGCTTTTTCCTTTACATGTTCTAATAGCGACCGAACTGTTAATTAGAATAAGAGGTAACACAGGATGTTCCCTAAACCTGTTCAGAGAATTAAATCCATCTGGATAATTTAGACATGATCTCAGTACTTTTCACCTTAATGCAAGAATACAGATTATGTTTATATTATATAGTTATTGGCTGCACAATGGTACTTCATGTGGCTTCTGTCAACATCATGATTAAATTAAATTGCATCCTGAAAATTTGAATTAAGAGTGGCACACATGCAAGAGGAAACTTGTCTATACCTTAATTTCCCTCTTTGTTTTGATACAAGCTAAAATTTTATCATGTGTTTCCTAACATACGCTAAAGTTAAGCTGGCTTCTCAAACTAAAATTAGCATACATTTCATTAATTACATTACTCAGGCAATAAATTCTCTTACAAGGGACACAATTGTCTTATGAGCATTTACCAAAGTAATTTTCTCTACTCCTTTTATCTCTCATATTATTGGAAAAGCAATAGTGAATGATGCTTGTATTTAAACAGACTTATTCATTATGTAGTGAATGACTTTCATAAAACTACACTTTCAACATCACTATAAGATTGTTAACACCTGTTTGTCCAGAAGAGCGCATTGGAGGAACCACTGCATCGAAATGCGCATCACATACTTACTTGCAAACAATGCATTTAATGTGAGCAGTTGGCTGAGACCCAGCCAGTGCTCTGTCAGCAGACTGAGAGTAAGACAAAGAGGCTATAATTAATGAAATTAATGCCAGATATAGAAACTTGAGCATCGAGGTGACACTTTGATCTTAACATTTCATTTGTGTTTTGCAGAACGTAAAGGTAATTTAGTTGGAAGCCATTGTTCTTAGCTTCATGGCACAAAATTAGATGAGAAGAGTTATTTTTCTCATATTCCTGGACACTAAGAGTGTTGGCAGGCAAGATGCTGCGGCACTGTCAGATAAATGTGATCAGAAAATAAGGATATGATTTAATTTGCTATTTTATCTTCCTTTTCTTAGAAGACATACAAGTAAAATTACAGAGTATGTCCGAATAATCATTCTAAAAATAAGGAGTTGGTAGTCAGTCTCCCTTGCCTTCTAGATGCAACTGGTTGTCAAACCCTGCTAAGCTTTCTTCCTACGTATCCCTTTGATCTCTCTACATAGTCACTCGCTTGGGCATTATCCATTCCTACCTCTTTGCACCTAGTCTGCTTGCTTCATCGTGATCTGACAGATAACTTCCCTGTGTAACAGCCTATGTGATCTTTGCAAAATACTATCAGATTGTGTCACTGTTTGGTGAAGCACATAAACTACCTACTACTAAACGGACTAACACATTTTTTTCAGCTGATAAGTACAATTTCTCTTTTGTGTACAACACCAGCTGTTCCTTATCTCATAGAGGTTTTTCAGCAGTCAAAGGAAATAGAAAATCTTAACATGAAAATAGTTTTATGTAAGACAACTGTAGTGTCTGAAAGTAATAAAACAATAATGATAATGAAAATAATAATAATGATAACCACTGACATTTATTGAGTAGCCCCTGAAGGAGAATGGAAATTATGAACAATGGTCTTTAAGTCAAGATAAATAATGACTTGCTGTTGAAGGCAATATGAGGTATTAGACTGAAGAGGGAGTGCAGAAGACCAGTTTAAGAACTGTGTCCAGGGGCCACTGTAATGGGGAAAGTGTGTGATGAGGTAAAATACAAAAGATGCATACAAAGGTGTACAGAACTTTGTATTATGCTTCCAAAGTTTATAAAATAGTTCATTAAGAAAGTTGATAATAAGAAAGCTCAAAAGAACTAAAACAACACCATCACGATAATGGAAAATCATTTTCAAAGCATATGCAGTCTGCTTCGGAGGGACTTGCTTTCATTATATTATGACATTGCAGCAGCAAAAGTTGGGAATAGAAAGCATTATAGAATTATGATTGCAAAGTACAGAAATGATTTGTGCTGGAGTCAGTGAAGCTTGAACTTCGTAAACATGTTGAATCCACCTCTAGTAAATTAAAGTTTTAAATGTCTACATTATGTTTCTCTTGAAAATATCTGTGTACATTTCCCTTGATCGAATGGTGATGCAGACATTTTTTCACTAAGATTCTTGTATACTGGCACAAAAGCATAGGACTTAGCTCTCATAAGATATTATTCTATGACAAGCTCTGCTTCCAGAATTCATAGGTTACTTTATGTTCTTAAATTAATCTCTGTAGGTAGATTAAGACAACAGTGTATATTTTTTAAGTGAAGAAGAACGTTAAATAGAACTTGGTAACAACCTATGAATGAGTAAGAATTGTCTGCATCAGAGAGAATGGTGAATTTGAATCCCTGGTACCATAAAGAAAAGAAGAAGAAAGAAAGAAAGAAAGCTATTGGCTTCAAATTTTAGAGGGGATTTTAAAGTAAAGAATAGTTATATAATTATATCTTTGTAAAGAAACCTGATAGAGGTCTTAGGTTTGGGAAATTAGCTTAGAAAAAATAGAAAATGTTTTCTCCACTAACTTTGTGGGTAGTTTATAAAACTATATATATATAGTTTTATAAAACTATATTTATGTGTCATTGAAAAATGTAACTATATATTTATATATATATTAGTTACATTTTTCAATGACATATAAAACCAGAAAGTGTACATAATTTTGAGATACTGCATGATATTTTGACTTAAACGCTTGTATTTCATAATATTTAAATCAGGTTAAACATATCTGTCTCCACAAACATGTATCATCTCCTCTTGATGAAAGCGGTCAAAATCCTTTCCTCTGTATTCCTAAACTATATAGTACATTGGTAATTTCTGTAGTTGGCTGTTGTTTAATTGTACACCAGAACATCTTACACCTGCCTGACTGAAGCTTAGCATCCCCTGGCGAAGCTCTCTCCACACCTCCTTTTGTCTCTACTCTCCAGCCTGTGGTGACCACCATCCACTCTCAACTTGTATGAAATCAATGATTTAGATTCCACATATGGGTGAGGCCAAGTGGTACGTGTTTTTCTACTCTTAAGTTACTGGCATTTAATACAGTATTCTCCAGCGCCACACACACTGTCATGTATAACAAGATTTTATCCTTTTATAACTAGATACCACTGTATATCATATTTTATTGATCATTTAATAGACAATTAGATTGCTTCCATTTCTTGGCTATTATAAATAGGGCTGTAGTAAAAACTCTTAAATTATGGCTTCATGAATTAACATAATCAACCTTTTTTTAAAAAGTTAGAAAAGAAAACAATTTAACTACGTCTTTCTTTAACATTTTTTAATCATTCGTACCATGGCTTGCAGGTCCTCATTTGTGGCCTAATGAAATGTTCAAAATGTAGCATGTCTACCTAGATAAGGGCTCTGCAGAATAATTCAAACGAAAGATGTGAATTGGTTCTGCTAATTTCTAAGTGGTGTGAACCTTGGTAAATCATGTGATTTCTTTTACATATAGCTTCTTTATGTTCATTTACAATTTTTAGATATTTTTAAATTTTAATTTTTTATATAGGAATTTCAGTTCACAGAAAACTAAGACAGGAAGTACATAGCCCTAAAACGCCCTCCTACCCTGTCCTAGCTTCCTTCCCCATCAACATCCAGCATCAGAGCTGTATATCTGTCATAATAATGAACAGCAATGAATACTTATTTAGTGATGACCATTGTCTACATCAGACTTCATGATTTGTTTTGTACATGGTAAAATTTGAAAAATGTATGACCTCTTGTATCCACCATTTCAATAACATACAGAATAATTTCACTGCTCTAAAAGTTTCTAGTGTCCAATCTAGTGTTCCTTCCTTCCACCAACCCTTGATTATCATTGATATTTTTATTGTCTCCATAACTGAGTTTCCCAAAATATTAAATATTTGAAATAATATAGTATGTAACCTTTTAGATGGACATCTTTTAATTAATAATATGCTTTTAGGAATCCTCCATGTCTTTTTTGGGATTAATAGCTGGTTTCTTTTATTACTGACTCCATAGTGAAAATATCACAATTTATCCAAAGTGGCTATGCTATTCTTGTGTTCTTCTTCCCCAGTAATGGATGAAAGTCCTTGTTTCTCTAGCAGCATTTGTTATTGTCAATACTTTGGATTTTACCATTTTTAAATAAAGGTGTTTTGTATCTTATTGTTGCATTACTTTGCAATTACCTGATAATGTGATGTTTAACATCTTTTTATAATCTTTCTTACTGTGTATCTTTTATAGGGAGGTGTCTGTTCAGATCACTTATTCAGTTCCTTATCTCTAGTTTTCTTTTACAGGAAAAATACTAATTATGCCATAGAAATTCTAAAAACAAAACTAATAATTTAAAATTTTTAGCATAACACCTAGCACTAAAGTTTTCTCATAGAATCTATGTAATAAATATTGGATGGTTTATAATGGATTCTCTACATTGATTCATAATCATGTTTTTGAAATAAAACTCATTTCTTTCTACCTTGCCAAGTAGCTTATCTTCCCATTTTTTAACATCTACAATTGCAACATTTTTCCTTTTTGTTTGATTTAAATAGTTTTACTGTTACTAATTCATTCTCTAAATATAAATTTTTGCTATTTGCCTCGTTTTCAATTAAACATCTGGTGAATAAATACGTGAATTACTAGCAGCATTAGAAAAAATGGATACATCAACATGTTTAAGAGGATTTGATCATATATTTGTTAATATTAACAGTAACATTACCATCTCATATGTTTACTGAGCAGAGAAAATTATTGCTTAAAATTAAGTAACTATGTGGCCTTATGTTATTTTTAGATTCATGTTTTCTGGTCTTTGTTCAAAAAGTAATACATTTAAGGATGAACACCACTAGTTAAAAAGCTACTAAAATTATCAAGGTATAAAAGAATGTAGTTTTTTATTCTAAATGGCCCCACAATGATACCAGAATTGTGGCTGTGTAGGTTGCAAAGCTTTTCTATCTAATGTGTCCTAAGTAGAGATTTGGCTAGAACACTTGATGTCCAGTATTCGAGGTGGATCAACTCATTTAACCTCCCTAGTGTTTTTCCTCATTTATTTTCTAACACTTGTCTATGTGGTTTTGTAAAACTAAAAATTTGAATATTAATTTTATATTTTGTGTGTCTCAGCATATTTTATATGGTGTGGGCAATTCTGTTCATAAATGCAAAATGTTCTGAAAAATCACATTTGATAAAATCTCCCCAGAAGGCCCCCAAACTATTTGAAAATTTTGTTCCTAGACATTGAATCTCTATATTAAAATGATGACTGTGGATTGATCATTTTTCACTTTGATATCTGAAAGAATATCTGGGGTACTCTAGGAACTGAGCCACTTACAATTTGGTTATCATTTCCTTTCTGAAAATAATATTTTTAAGCAAGTCACTATGCACATAAAAATTGTTTTTATAAAAGTAAATTGGAATGACATCTAAGGAGTTGCAAAGTCATATACTCTAGGGAAACTTTTAACAGTTTGACTTTAAATGCTGGCTTATATCTTACTAGAAAGTTAAATTCCTTTATAAAACTTGCATATAAATGTTCAAACTAATTATTTATATTTCTTTAAAAAGTACATATGCTAAAATATGTATTTGTACAGCAACCATTGTTGATTCCTATTGTTTTGTTTGATGAAGTTCTGTAACATTTCTGTATTTTTTTATCATTTTGCATTCTCTTTAGATAATAAAAATAAGTATCATATATTAGTGATTATAACAGTTATTTATCAATTTTATACTCAAAATAAGTCACTCAGAAATAGTTCCCATAAAATTATAGAGAATATAGTTTTCTTTAAAGGTCTATAAATAGCACAACAACAAAATTAGAATCAAAATTCTCTGACCTTTTACTGCAAAGCACAGAGCCAGAATAACTGCTGAATTGCAAATATTTATTCAAGCTCTGTTCTAAGCCTGCAAGCAAACAATGTGTATTTGAGTTTCTGCCAAGGAGATGTTAAAAAATAGCTATAGTTTGTGATTGAAAAAGATGTGGCAGTCTATATAAAAAGGAAGAATCATAAGTTAGGAGGAAAACAAATTTTAAACTGTCAGATTAAGAATGGAAATTCAGTGTTTTGTAAAGTGATCAATGCTAGTTACATGAGGGATGGATATTGCTCCAAAACAGACTTAGTAGAGGTCAAATATTCACCTGAAATAAAGTAGCTCATTAATTGTTGTATGGTTTTGTGGATAAATCCAGGAGCTCTTAGTAAATACCTGTAAAAGTGCCCCTGTTGGTATTTAGTTTCACAAAGGTTTAAAGAGAGAACTAATCAGTTATCATTAAATGTGGTTTATAACCAATTATGTATTTCCTCTCTGTTCAAGAGTTTTTCATGATTTATATAATCCGATGTGTAATTTATTTTGACATTCTTCACCAATAAAACAAAAAAAAACCCTCTTAGTATAGGTGTTTTAAAGCCAATTTGAGTTGATGAGTTAAACTAATGGACCTATCATCAAGGAATAGAGATGCAGCACAACACCACACTAGGCATACATGAGGCCATGTATTGATGCCTGAAGCACAGAAATTAGTCTGTATTGATGTAGTGTGAGAGCATCTATTTTTTTAAGATATCTTTTGTGTGTATGTGTCTTGCTCAGCCCACCCTGGGGGTGGGGCTGGTGCAGCATGTGGTGCTGGGGATGGAACCCTGGTCCCTGAGCTTGCCTAAGCTTGCCTAACCAGGCACTTTAGACTACTGAGCTATCTTGCCAGCCCTGTGGGAGTATCTATTACCTTAATAATGTATTTCTTAAGATTTTGTTGTATGGTAGTACAGGTATGTGAGATTTGTACCACACAAAAGTTACCTTCTCCTCCACTAGCATTTTAAACTTCACTAGTGCTTTTCCTGATCCCCTGCTGTATCTCCTCTGGCGTACACTGAGCATCTAACAACTAGTGGAGTGGTAGGCAGCAGTAGATAGGTAAGTTGAATAAGAACTCCCTTAGAGAGATTATTCTGATATGTGGGAATTAACTACAGGGAATTAACAAATGGAAGCCTTGTCTCAATTCAGGTGCAGCTAATTACGCCTTTGTGTATACTCTGTACCCTTCCAAGAACATTATTTTCTCACATTGTGAATAGGAGCTACTATTCACCTTTCAATAATGGGTTTACAAATGGAACATAAAAATTGAAAAGATTGATCCTTTATTCCAGTAACATCTGGTATTTATGTACCTGGAAGGACATCTGGAAGAAAACAGATGCTTGATAAACAAATAAATGTTAAATTTATTACTGATTAAAGTTAATCGTGTGTGACATTGAAACACTTCAACTACCTGGGATGTAAGGAATGTGTGTATTTGTACTCGTGTGCACATGTGTGATAATATGACGTATTTAAAGATATTACAAACCTGTCCCTATAGAGAACTTTAATTAATGCAGATACCTTGTCTTTGGCTAAGCAACTGAATAAAATTAATATTGATAATAAGAACAAAAAAAAAGATATTACAGTAGACTGCCGTGCTGGCCCCGCCCCTGGGCGCGCTGAGACAGGGATTGAGACTGGGCATGGTGGCGCACGCCTGTAATCCCAGCTCTGGGTAGGCTGTAAACAGGCAGATCACTAGGAATCTGATCTAGTAGCGAGACCTTGAACACCCTGTAGACCCTTCCCTAAAAATATGAAAAAGAAAATATTACAGTACAAAAATCAAGAAAGATTTTGTAGAATTAAGTGTATTTGATTTGTGCTTTTTTTTGGTCTTCCATATTTTAGGATAGGATCTACAGGGTCTCACTACATAGATCGGACTCGTAGTGATTCTCCTGTTTTTCAGCCTCCCTACCGCGCCACCATGCCCAAATTCAATCGCCATCTCAGCGCCCCACGTGAGCACGGCCAGCGCAGCATGCAGAGAATCAAACCCCGCCTCTGTGCTCTGCTTAACCAGGCACTTTAGTCTGCTGAACTATCAGGCCGGCCCATGAATTGTGCTTTAAATGTAAAGAAAACATCAACAGGTTGAAAGAGAGAAAAAAAGAAAAAAATCAAGCATTTAAATCAACATAAACCACTAATATGAACAGAAAACTGGTTCTAACCAGAGGGGAAGTAATTCATCTAAGACACTGAACTGGAGCGGTATAGATAAAACTCTGGCTGTAAAATTGAAGAGACTGGGTACGTATCTTGACAGTGCTGTGCCATGCCATGTGAGTTTGTATTTTTTTTTATGACAGGATCTAGAGGGTCTACTGGGTCTCACTGCATAGATTGGACTCCTAGTGATCCTCCTGTTTAGTCTGTCAAGTGCTGGGATTGCAGGCACATGCCACCATGCCCAGTCTCAATTGCCTTCTAAGTGCACCCGGGGAGGAGGGCAAGCCTGGGAATCAAACTCTCCGCCCCTGTGTGCCACGTGATTTTGGAAATGCTACTTCATCTCCTGATGCGCTACTCTCTGTATATGTCATCTAAGAAAAAAAAAA